>JAVGWX010000011.1:67001068-67193568 GCA_036924085.1 Ariolimax columbianus
AATCAATGATAGAGGATACACATGATACCGTCTCTGTTTTTTTCCCCGTTCATTAAATATGACTCTCATTGATTCGCCAGCTAGATTGTACCCAGCTAGTCTCTCTCTCTCCCTTACTCTCTCACTCTTTCTGCTCTGACCCTGTACTCCTTTTCTATTCCCACCCTTGCCTCACCCACACCCCCAAAACCCCTCTTCTCAAAAGTACAAGCCGAATTCCATCTTTTCATAACCATATACACTTAAAACACAAATTGTTTCGGAACTATGGAGCAAACGTTTGGGTTGGAGTATCCAGAGAAATAAAAAGAAAAGAATCTAAAGAGCACTTCTCTTCCTCCGTCGCCCCTCGACCTCTTGACTCTTCAAGCTGGTGTTTATCGGTGAAGGGATATAGGATCTTTCAGGACAATCAAACTACTTGAATGTTCCATTTGACTCACTAGCAATCCAGCTTGGACACCCGGAGAAATGGCTGGACAAAAAAGATTTTCATTTTGGACCCTCCATACCAAAGCCCAGCTCTTACTATAATCATATAGAGCAAGGTTTCTCACATTGTCGTTCTTAAACTGCCTAGTGATCTGATAGATGTGTATAATGTATACTCCAAGGTTTCTCAAATTGTTGCTCTCAAACTGCTTAGTGATCTGATAATTGTGTCTAAAAAGTATGTATTCTAAAACGCTTATTACATTGTTATTTTAAAATTACTTGGTGATCTGATAGCTGTGTCTAAACGGGTCTGTGTACTCCAATGTTTCTGAAATGGTTATTCTCAAAACTGCTTTGCGACTCATTAGCTGTATCTATAATGGCACATATAGACCTGTGATTCTCAAACCATTGTTCTCAAACTCCTCGTAAAGCTGTGTCTAAAATTGTTTACGTAAACTATTGTTTCTCAAATGGCTGTTTTCAAATCTCCAAGTAATCCTATAGATGTTCTCTGGCTCTATACGGAGATATGTATTAAATGGCTCGTATAGACCAGTGCTTCTCAAACGTTTGTTCTCTGACTCTATTGGGAGGTGTGTGTTGAATGGCTCGTATAGACCAGTGCTTCTCTGACTCCAAAGGGAGGTGTGCGTAGTGTAGTGCATAGATCAGTGTTTCTGAAATCGGTATTTGATGACTCGCTAGTGATCCGTTAGCTGTGCCTAGAAGAATGCAAATAAGCCAATGTTTCTCAAACGATGTTCCATAATAAATGAGTGAATGTATGTGTGAAACAAGGCGTTTACACGTGTAAATATAATAGAGAATAATTAGAGAACCACATATATAAGGTCAAGTAATGGCCTTGAGGCATTATGTAGACAAATCGGATGTGCAGGACCGAAAGGCCTTATACATCGCAGTTCCGCAGTAAACTGCGAAACAACATTCAGGTCGAACCCGAAAGAAGAAGATGTCTTGAAATATGACTGTCTGGCGCAATGATTCTCAAACTGTTTTCACGGAAGAACTCTTTAAATCATTCTCAGATCTCATGGAACGCATGTTTAAATATGACTCCTATTACAGTTCGAGGTACGTTGGCGTCATCAGTAAGTTGACAAATTAATAACCTTACAATAATTATTTTTGATCTTTTATTGATTAAAAAATGTATTCTGTACAATATAAAAATGTATTGTCAGTATTGAATAATGAGGTTAGCAAATTTCGAAGGTAAAGACATTGTGAATGAAAAAATACAGCCTTTTAATGACATTCTGGAAACCAAACTATGTAGAGCATGAATCCTCCTGTACGGCTTCAAGACTTGCAGGTCTAGCATGGAGATCGGGCGCAGGTCGATATGCTTTCACGTGCGCAATCAACTTCGTATCTCTGGAGTCAGCTAGTAAAACCTAGTCACTAACTTGGAGGTCTTCCAACGAACACAACTCGATAGCATTCCCCAATGCTGATAGACGCCGCCTCTCTTTATTTTGCCATGTTGGTAGCCTCTGTCAAGACGTCCCAGCTCGACTACTTCTACACCTGCTACTGGAAATCAGAAATCACCATCCACATGGCTGAGAAACGTCGCCTCCACGCCATCTGCCTTGACTGATGCTTGAGATTCTGCCATCAACCATCGTCATTGCCGGTTAGAGCGACGGATTTTGGTTGGCTAGTCTGACTACTTACTACTTGATTGACACTCTGAGGTACACGACTGCTGTTTGCCACCAGAACTGTTAACTAAGTATAAATACAAAAATAGAGACTACAGCGGTACTGAAGGTCAAAGTCGACTGTTTAAATACATCAATAGGTCAGGTACTGGGCCACGACAACAACAAAACGGAACTGTGACTCACGGGTTCCTGACTACTTCCTGGTAATGGTTGCCAACTCAAACTACATTTTTGATCGTTGTCTACTCCTTCTTCTTCTTCTTCGTTCGTTCTCTATCTCCCGCCACCAAGCCCTGAACAGGGCTTTGGAAGTAGCAGAATGTAGTCCGGAGAATTGAATGCGCTGTGTCGCTAGTTTACAGCTTGACTACGATATTTGCACCTTTTGGTCCGATACATCCGTCTTCGGCAGGATATCATTGTCATATATAATGTCTTGGTTTTTGTTGTGATTTGTTTGCTTGTTGTTTTTATTTGTACTTTATCCCTCACAAAGACCGTGGGTCATAACGTTGTTTTAATTTTTTTGTTTTTATCCTGAAGCGAACACATCCATTGCCTATATATGATTTTATCGGCTAGCTAAGCAGAGGGGAAAACCAAAAGAGTTTTATTTGACTGAAATACAATCACTCGCGAAACACCTTTCGAGAAATTTAAAGAGGGGCGGCTGAGAAACCCTAGTATAGTGATTGATTTGTTGAAGTCGATATTGTAGTTGATCATATTATGTTTCTCAAGACATTTTAGGGTGAGTGTTATTGATATTGGCAGCACCCGACGAGGTGGTTCGTTTTTCAATATGATTAAGAATTGATATTTTCCTTTGTTTCAATTCGCTGCATTATAATTGAGAGACGCATCATCTGTGAAAACGGTTTATATCAATCACAACAACTCAGTATATTCACTGTAATTAACATTTTATAGAAAATGATAGTTTCACATTGTGCAGCAGAAAAGAAGAAGCGCAATAGAAGTCAAGGAAGACAGAGAGAAGGGACCTGTGTTGGAATGACATAATGACGGGAACGGCTAAGGGTGAAAACCCACGATAACATTCGGTCCACAAGAAAAAAACATCTTGCCCAACAACCGAAAACATCCAGTCCACAAGCAAAAACATCTTAACCACATGTCGAAAACATGCCGATCGTCAGCAGACACCATCCTGCCTGCTAGCCCGAAACATCCCAATCGTCAGCAGACACCATCCTGCCTGCTAGCTCAAAACATCTAGATCGTCAGCAGACACCATCCTGCCTGCTAACGAGACACTGTGGAAGAGATTCAACTTCTTAAAGTAGCGCCGGTATATTTCATTGATTCACAAGCCCCCAGCAGCCCTGGAAGTGCTAAAACTCTGCAGATCTTCAGTTTCATCTGTAGACTCAAGTAACATCAATGTGTATAGTTCGTGTATAGTTTGACAAATGATTTGTCGTTTTTTTTACATCTTTGTGTTCAGCTCATCCTCAATGGTGCTGTTCTGGGATAATGTGCTACCAAGGTACGCGAATCTGTTGAAAACTTTCAGTTTCTCACCATTGACCCTAATAACTAAACAGCACCAAACCTTGATCTAACTTGTGTCACGTATCACATCATGACATGACATACATGCTAATACCTATTTGGTAAACATTATTGTTGCTAGCTTCATTTATTATCTTGGGGAGGCGTGGCGAAGCAGTATCTGATACCGCTCACAATTCAAACTTGCTTGTTTTCTTATTCACGAAACACCAAGGTCGTACCTTTAAGGAAGCAACATTTTAAAAGAAATATGTGCTGGTGCAAAACACACTACAACGCTCTCATATAAACACAAACTCCACTGTATGTAAAGTTATAACAACAAAGCGATAGACAGCAGCGATATAAATGGAGATACGACAGAAAAGAGGGGCAAAATGTAGCCCCTAACAAGTAAATATTTTCGTTACAAGCTTTCATGTATTACTAAGACATGGACTTGTGTGTGTCTTGTTGGGGTGACTACTGCACTTGCAGTTTCTTTGGTGAATTGATATTTTAGTGGGTTTTGGTTGTATTCGATGATCCGTCAAAATGTGATAAATTAACAGATCCCACTAGTAGAGGATGTGTACAAAATTACAGCTTCCTAGGTTACGGGGAAGTTTGTTAAAATAAGAAAAATAGAAGTCGACGCAAACAGACAACTGTCGTGTCAAGTAAATAAAAGTTTGAAACTAGAAAGAAATGTTCAATTTTGGAAAGAGAGACGTTCTGTGATTTGATTGGAGGTTTCGTTGTACGACGTTAGATTTGTTTAAATGCTTTGTTACGTCTGTTCGTGTACTTTTTGAGAACTTTTAAATCCTTTCAACCTTTGATTTTTTTACTCGTGCAAGTTCTTATAAATAATTCTACATTTTCATTTTATTTCTACTATATGAAATAAACAACCACGAGGTCACGCTTAGTCTACAGTTAGCTACAACATATACAGAGAGATAACTGCTAAACTGTGGGCCTGGTTTTATCAGTATATTTCGCTGCTTTAGCCACTTCATACTGCCCCGAAAAAATAAAATTAAAATCACTCCCCTTAAAAGAAGTGAAAAAAATAACTAAAAGAAAAACTAAACCAAACAGAGAACATTCAACTTCTGTTTGTAAATAGTTCCCTGCGGATTTAGTAACTAAAGTGGTGGACGGCAAGGGGTGACAATCCTGGAGAAAATAAAGGGGAACTACTTGAGCACATCTGACAGTGTCTGCAGTGCAGGTGACTCTGCTTTCGGGTCAAGAGGATCAAACGCTGAGGGGGGCAAGGACCCTGAGAAGAATCTGTTGAAATTAGTCCCTCTTTTATTGTTTTCCACAAAGATAGCATTAACCCGGTGTCACATTCAGTTCAAGAAATGTATTCTTTTCGCCCGTCTCTTTTAATAACTCGCCAGAATAAATGTCACCAGAATAAATGGAACACTTTCATATTCTAGATACAATCTACTAATCACATAGTATATATTTTCAATCGTACATCCAGCTGTTATTTTTTGATTTAAAAAACCCATATTACTAGAGACACATCAGATTGGCCTAAAATATATAAGGGAGCAGCGAGGATAGGCACATGCCATCCACTGTCGATTTCGATGGTGTGTTAGAAACTTTACTGAGTGTTCGGTTTTTCCACTTTACCTTGCCTTCAGAAGATACAAGTCAGGCACACATTTACAGATGGGTAAATTGGAGTATGTCTTCATACTGGAGGGAACGAGGAGAGGAGACTAAATATTGATCGTACTGTGTTAGTCAGGATTAGGTGAAACAAAATTACCAAGAACCCTACCTCCCTTCAAAGTAGTTTTTCCTGGTTGTTTCATGGTAGTCTGGCTAACTAGTTGGTGATCGGCATTGTGATCCATACGGTGATGAACTTACAGAGGAGCTTCGCATTGCAGTACAGACAGAAGAACCTCAGTCTACCTTCTTAAGTGCGCCTCTGTATGCTGGAAAGCCACTGTAAGCAGTCACGCAACAAAGGCGTCAAGATTATCAAACTCAAATACGAGTGGCATCATCAAACTGTGACGACAACCTTAGATGGCAAATTGGACGATTGACAAAGGACTTTTTTATGGCCCTGCCTGGGTTTTGCTCATTTTATTAGTATATTTCTTTCCCTAATAGTAAACGTTAAATATTTACAGCTAGGTCAACTGAAGCGTGCCCATAACGGAGATTGACTCCGGGACCTTTGCGAATGCTCATCCATTCTACTACTCAGACGCCCATCAAGTACTGTAAAACCTCTTAACATGAGGGACATTTATTAAGTAACATCAATTACATCATAACCATTTCTACAAGAGCGTGAACCAAATATATTTTGTGTCTTATTGTTCGACATAGTTCCCTTGCCTGGCAACACACTTTGCCCACCTGTTCACCAGCTAGTGGATGCCATCTAGTAAAAAGTGTTTTGGTGTATCCTTTAACTAATTCTGCACCGCCTCCATTACCTCGCCGACATCTGCAACCCTCTGACGCAAATGCTCTTGCAATGGTCTAAACAAGTGAAAGTCTGATGGCGCTAAGTCAGGGACGTATGCTGGATGTTTCAATGGTCTAAACAAGTGAAAGTCTGATGGCGCTAAGTCAGGGACGTATGCTGGATGTTTCAATTGTCTAAACAAGTGAAAGTCTGATGGCGCTAAGTCAGGGACGTATGCTGGATGTTTCAATGGTCTAAACAAGTGAAAGTCTGATGGCGCTAAGTCAGGGACGTATGCTGGATGTTTCAATGGTCTAAACAAGTGAAAGTCTGATGGCGCTAAGTCAGGGACGTATGCTAGATGTTTCAAAGGTCTAAACAAGTGAAAGTCTGATGGCGTTAAGTCAGGGACGTATGCTGGATGTTTCAATGGTCTAAACAAGTGAAAGTCTGATGGCGCTAAGTCAGGGACGTATGCTGGATGTTTCAATGGTCTAAACAAGTGAAAGTCTGATGGCGCTAAGTCAGGGACGTATGCTGGATGTTTCAATGGTCTAAACAAGTGAAAGTCTGATGGCGCTAAGTCAGGGACGTATGCTGGATGTTTCAATGGTCTAAACAAGTGAAAGTCTGATGGCGCTAAGTCAGGGACGTATGCTGGATGTTTCAAGGTCTCAAATTTCAGATCATGAACTGTATCCATTGTACGCGAAGCGGTATGTTAACAGGCGTTATCGTGCAGCATATATACTCCTTCAGAGAGAAGTCTCCGGCGTTTCGACTGTATCACGGGCTTCAACCTGTTCACTTGTATGTCACTGCATCGAGCATTAGTCAACGTCTCGCCCCTTTCCTGGAAATGCACCAACATTGACATCATTGACAGGTGGTTATCGTGACTTTCCTAGCGGAAGCCAGTCTTTTGAATTTTTCTTAGTTGTAAGCAACGCGTGCTTCCATTGCTCTGACTGTTTCTTACTCTCTAGTTCGTAATGGTGCACACATGACTCGTCTCCTGTCACAATTTGATAGAGAAAAACATCTCCTTCACTATCATGCTTCTGACAAATCGTCTTTCGCGCACGCTTGGGATCATCAGACAGCTGCATTGGGAGCAATCTGCTACACACTTTCATATAACCGAGGTCATCATGGACAATTTTGTGCGCAGCGCCGAGAATAATGTTAAAAAACTTCGGTTTTTGCATCATTAGTGACTTGTCTGTTGCCACCGACCAACTGCTCGAACTGCTGTTTCACTGTGCCAGTTGCTCTCACACGATGCAATTCATCCATACCGTTTTGACTTCAGTTTTGACATTTGTTAACTCATGCATACATTCTCTTCTGACTCCAACAACTGTCTTCATACTGAACCATCATTATAATGTATATTTCATGAAGGTTTCATACCCTCTAACAACAAAAAACGAAAAAAGGTCTCGTTGTTCTTCTAAATTGCAAGACGACAGTGGGGCGGCCATGTTGTACGCTATATTGCGCATGCGTACTGCTTGTTCGTCACAATGCAAACGTGAAGTATTGCTAAAGAGCCATTCTGTGTCCTTAAATAAAAGTTGTAATTGTACAACATGCTCTTCCATGAACTGTATAATCAAATTGTTGTTGCCTAATGACAGGTCTTCGCATGGTTCGATGTTGTCAAGACGAACAGCTTAATAGAGACTGCTTAAAAACAACACTATGGTACATTGAACAGCCTTGAATGAGTGAAGGTCAATGCAGTTACAGAGCAGACATTGCTGGTCAAGATGAAGTGTTTGGTCATTCTTTATATTTATGTCTCAACGTATATAAGGTGGTGGAGATGATGAATGGAGCGTGGAGAGAGATCAAGTACCTTTTTTCATCGACTTGTAGTTCCCATCCCATAATTGAGCCAGGTACCCATTGACCAGCAGGAGACACGCTTGCATGAGTTTCTCTATAACCTATTCATATATGCAATTTTTGAAACTTCCGATGAAATGACCTTATTGTTATCGGCGAACTTACACGATATTAATTGACAAATAAACGTGATGAAATGTTGAACTGTTTCGTGTGTTCCTGCACGCACACTGTAAACGTTCATTACGTTAGCTTTGCGTTCTTAACTTAATTAATGAGATAAGAGATGTTTGCTGTCTTTGTCACCAAACTCATCACACGAAAATACTTTTCTGGAACCGTTCCAAACACTAAGACGTTAAAGCAGGTTTTCTGTTTTGTCATCGCCGCTAGACACAGTTTTATATTTTTAAACTTGACCTATTTTGTTTGTAATTATTATCAAGTCATTTGCTATACTCTAAGAAGGCCTTCGTTAATTTGCAGGGGAAAATGGAACACCGGAAACTGGTAAACAACGTCACGAGAACGAGGCTTGTCCGCGACAGTTCTTGTTTCTTTGTAAAGTATACTCTCTGAATTTGTTTTCCTGTAATTTTTTCTTTCTTTTGGTTGTCATAGTAATTTTCTTTCATCTTGTCAAACTATAATCTTCCTTTCTTATTATCTCTGTCCTTTTTTACTTTTGTGATTTCTGATTTAGCGGGAGAGTAGGTGGAACAACTTATTATGTTTGTGTTTTCTTTTATGTGTAAATGTTGCCTCTGTCCTCTCGTTACAATTATGTATGTCATCTTATTGTGAATATTTCATGTCATTCTATTGTGAATAATTAATGTTATTTTATTGTGAATATTTTATTTTATCATGTTGTGAATATTGTGTGCTATCCTACTGTGAATATATATAAATACTGTGTATGCACCTAACGAATGTTGTTAGTGTTCCCTTCTTGTGAATCTTTTGTGAACTCTCTTTAAAAATATTATTTTATCGTTGCTATTGATAAGCAAAGCTGATATTTGCACTTTTATTCTTCTAATTATGGAAATGTTACTTTTAAAATTATTTCATTCTCTTAAATAAAGCGAACAGTAAAAAAATAAGAAAAGAATACACTGGCCAGCGTGTCTATGAAGACGATGTGGTGTCTACCAATAAAGGTAATACCACAAGCAAACCGTCAGCTATCGATTTGAAATCAGCAGGACACAAACAAATTGTGTGCTGTTTTTGTTGTTTGTTGTGTTTGTTTGAAGCTATTCGTAATGAGGTTTTCACTCTTTAGTAGTGGTTATCAGAGACTCTTCGTATTTCCATAGACTTACTGAAGAAGGGGGTCATTGATCCTCATAGATGTAGTGGAACGAAAGTCTTTTCTAGTAGACTCACCACTTTACAGATCACAGTGTGAATCTCCATCCGGCTAATAACCTAGCTGAACTTAACGTCTTTATACTGGTTTAGAAGACCCTGCAGAGTCTGTATACAACGAGCTTCATTTACATCACTTTGCTCTAAAAGCTATGCGCATCCAATTTATTCTTAAATGCATTAACTGTCCCTGCCTTCACTACCTCCTGTGACAATGCATTCCAAGCATTCACCACTCTCTGACTAAAAAAATATTTTCTAATATCTAATCTGGACCTCTCTATAGTCAACTTCTAGCTATACCCTCTTGTTATTGTGGGTGACTGTATTTAAAAAATAAACTTGTTAAAGTCTAATTTATTCATTCCTCTGATCATCTTATAAACCTGTATTAAGTCACCACGAATTCTTCTCTCTTCTAGACACTGTAGGCCGGTTTTTCTGAGTCTTTCCTCAAAACTGTAATGAGGTTGATTTAATACACTCGGTTTCTAGCACACGTTCTGTGCGAGAAGTGTGGTCTTGACCAGTTTCCTACGACGTTCTCATATAACAGAATCACTCGAAAGAAAAGAAGACCAGATTAAAGTGAACAATTTTAAGAACTTAATATTATATTTGAATACCTTGACCTTATTAAATGCACATTTTACTACCAATTAACGTGGTCTCTGAACACGCGCGTCTCATCAAACGAAGCAAAGTACACTGTCAAGCGAGGAGTCAATAATACCAGAAAATAAGCAAACATAATTATCTCCACTAGACGAGTCACATGCTTCAATAATGAAAACATATCAGATTGTGTTATCTGCTGTAGGCATCACGCTTTTGTTCTATGTTACATATTCTAACTTGTCAAGGTTCGTTTATGGAACGTTTATGAAAGACAGTGACACTTTGGCATTCCTCCACTCTCCTGCATTGCTGCGTAAACTAGTGTTCAGGGCAGGTGTAACATGTTGACCAATACTCCCTCATACGCCCTGGTCGTGCAGCTGTAAATATATGTATTACAGCATTCTGGCCAACGAAGTGAGGGTCATCAATAGGACCCAGCGACATTGAGCTGTCTGAGTATCTTATTTTGCACAACAGCAGAATACAAACCAGGTCCATAGCCTTCTGTACGCTCCAGGATTTACGAATGCCCACTTCAACTTGCTATCAGAGAAAATTGCTTAGAACAAACAGATTAATATGTTTAGAATAAAAACCTACATTTACATGTTCACACGTACAACATCTACAATAGTATACACCATGTATATGTTCACATGTACACATACTTCACCAGTATTACACAATCTTTATGTGTGCACATGTCGCCATTTACACAGCAGTACAGAACCTGTACATGTTCATACGTTTACATTTACATCAGTAGTACACAACTTGAATATGTCCACATGTGCAATATATACACTAGAGGCACACAACACCTTTACAGATTAACGAATCTACTTAATTTGATATATAATTTAGAAGACCTTCACTATTGTCACTCTGTGGTTATTCTATCATCAGTGTGAACTCATTGTTCTTCCTTGACTGTCATCTCAACTGTTATCACTCTAGATAACATAAAGCGATATAAGCAATAATTTCATATCAGCTGCTTGACCAATGGTTCTTTACAATATTTGACTTGACCAAGTCTCGTCACCTTAATCGTGCAATGGTTCTTTAATATCAGTGGACTTGACCTAGTTGTTGCTCTTTTACCTTATGGTGAAAAGGTCCGTTTTCGTATCCCGTTTTCGTATACAATTTTTACACGATGGGGTAGCCGGTGACATGTGCAATCTCCATTAGTCGTCGCCTCTTACGGCATGGTTTGTTGGTTATAGTGTTTTATTTTGTTGCTCCGGTTTAGAAAAAGAATGGTGCCATTTCTTAATAAACGTGTTTAACACTACATCTATTTTTTCATTAATATTATTAGTTCCCAGGGGGAATATGATCACTAAAGAAGGTTCTGCATGGAGCTAAGAACCACTTCATGTAAGACTAGTTACTATAGAAACCACTGTTGCAAAAGCAAAGTGATGTTGTAAGGTTGTACTAACAACGAGACATTTTCCAATAACTTCCGTGCAGTAGCAAAGACATGGACGACTAGTGTCGAGCTTGTAATCCAAGATGAATATATACCATAAGAATTATCAGTATTCCTGACTGATGCTTCGTCAGTATTTACAGCACCAAAACAACATAAGAATGAAGATCGCAACCAATAAATGTATTTTTGAATTTTTTTATTTTTGCGTTCGCCTTATTTATCGATTCTCTAAGGCGGTGTGCGTTGTACTACGGTTTTTATTTTTTACGCCTGTCGGCACAGTGCACCTGTCTTCGACATGCAATTTATGTAAGGGCCTGCTTCCTCTTGCATTTTCTAAGGGTTTGCATCCCCAGGATAACAGCCGGTGCTGTGTTGGGGATTGAACCCATGAGCTTCGGTTTGTAAGCCGTGTCATTTAACCACTAGCCCACGCGTGTCCAATACATGTATTCTCTGAAATTGCTCTCCGCAAAACACCTAAGTTTGGTCATCCAGTGGATCTCCTACTGCAATATCGAAAGCAATGAGGCTAGAGAGACAAGCAAAGTGTGAAGGAGCTTTCCCACAAGCAGACCCGAGCATCCCGTATAATTAGACCTTGACTATAATCAAAGAAACAGTTAGGGGGCAATGGGCTGATCAACAGCTCTATACCCAAAAAGACTAGAATGGTTTAACTAGAGAAAAGCAAGTCCTTATCTCCATATTGAGAACTGGATATAAAGAACTTAAGTCTTAACAATACAATGAGAATTGGAACAGATCCCCATGCGGGGAGCATACCATGGTTATGATTGCACCACAATCTGCATTCCCTGCCTCGGGTTATGATGTCTCTGTGGTAATCTGTCATTATTTTGCCAGTGTGAACTTATTCTTCTTCCTTGACTATGGTCTCACTGTGATCATCTGTCTAATTGTTTTCTGTGACTATGCCATCCATGATGCTCCTCTCTTGATTCTTGATCCTTTATGTCTGAGCAATTATGCAGTGGACGTCGCAAAAAGGATTTGGCCTGTGCCAATTTATATCTTGATGTCACATACATTAGTTCCAGAATGTATTACGATCGGATAATCTCTAGCGCATCCCAGAATCAGTCACATCCCTTCATTTTGAATACGTTCTAATCTTGCTAATGTGAGGATGCCAATTCTGTAATCAGCAAATGACTTCTTTTTCTTGGCGTTCTGGATCTTTTTGTCATGCTATTTCTGCAGACCAGTCGCCACGATGAAGTCTGTAGTCATTACCAACTAACAGAAGGAGATAGAAAGCAGTCCTTGTTCCAAGTTTGACGTTACCGTGGTTTACGTACTCCCATGCCTCTTGCATTTGTGCATGATCTGGTCGACGTTGTATCAATATGAGCGTCTACGATCAAAGGTTCACGTCTCGTCCCGTCCTTTCCGTAACTCTTGGAGGTCGTAGGGGCATCACATCTGGCTATTACTTCATAACCATCTGTCGCCACTTCTGTCGATATCCTTCAATGAGTTGTCCATCCATTTTCGAACGTCATCTGCCCAGTGTTCATTGTACGACCACTTTTCTATTCACAGGAACTGCGCTTTTGAATATCTTGTTTGGTAGTTTACTCGTTCGTATTACATGGCAGTACCACTGGACCTTGTGTGTTGTTACCACTGATGGAAGGTCATGATAGGGTCCGACAGATTGTGTAACTGTTGTTCACGTAGACGTTTGTGACACGTTCCCTGTGTGTTATTCCAGGTATGCGTCTGAAGCATCTCATCTCTGTAGCCTGGATATTTTGTTCTAATTCACCATTCACAGAGAATGTTAAAGAGAGATTACGAGAGCATGAGATGGGGTATAAAACAGAGTGCGAAAAAAAGAGAGTCAAAGAGATTAAGAGAGCGTTAGAAAGAGTATAACACAGAGTGAGAGAATATAAGAGAAAGACAAAGAGATTAAGAGAGCGTGAGAATGAGTACAAAACAGTTAGAGAATGGAATTCATGACTCGATGTAGGGGTGAGGTCTTCGTGACGACATGTAGGGGTGAGGTCTTCGTGACGACATGTAGGGTTGAGGTCTTCGTGACGACATGTAGGGCTGAGGTCTTCGTGACTAGATGTGGGGGTGAGGTCTTCGGGACGACATGTAGGGGTGAGGTCTTCGTGACTAGATGTAGGGGTGAGGTCTTCGTGACGACATGTAGGGGTGAAGTCTTCGTGACGACATGTAGGGGTGACGACATGTAGGGGCGAGGTCTTTGGGACGACATGTAGGGGTGAGGGATTCGTGACGAGATGTGGTGGTGAGGTCTTCGTGACGACATGTAGGGGTGAGGTCTTCGTGACGACATGTAGGGCTGAGGTCTTCGTGACGACATGAACGCGTGAGGTCTTCGTGACGACATGTAGGGATGAGGTCGTCGTGACGACATTTAGGGGTGAGGTCTTCGTGACGACATGTAGGGGTGAGGTCTTCGTGACGACATGTAGGGCTGAGGTCTTCGTGACGACATGTAGGGCTGAGGTCTTCGTGACGACATGAACGCGTGAGGTCTTCGTGACGACATGTAGGGATGAGGTCGTCGTGACGACATTTAGGGGTGAGGTCTTCGTGACGACATGTAGGGGTGAGGTCTTTGGGACGACATGTAGGGGTGAGGTCTTCGTGACGACATGTAGGGTTGAGGTCTTCGTGACGACATGTAGGGCTGAGGTCTTCGTGACAACATGTAGGGGAGAGGTCTTCGTGACGACATGTAGGGCTGAGGTCTTCGTGACGACATGCAGGGGTAAGGTCTTCGTGACGACATGTAGGGGTGAGGTCTTCGTGACGACATGTAGGGGTGAGGTCTTTGGGACGACATGTAGGGGTGAGGTCTTCGTGACAACATGTAGGGGTGACGTCTTCGGGACGACATGTAGGGGTGACGACATGTAGGGGTGAGGTCTTCGTGACGAGATGTAGGGGAGAGGTCTTCGGGACGTGTGTACAACTGATGTCTTCGGTAAGATTTGTAAGGCTTCATCTCCAAGACGATGTGTATGGCCGATGTATAGCAGCTCCTCGTAAGTGACAAAGATGTGCGATAATTATTATTGGTGACATTCCTAACCCCACACCAGTCGACTCTCAGTTATACTGTCTCTCCGTCAGCTACCTCCAACAAATAATCACAGTTCCCAGGCAAAGCGAGACGTGCGAACTTATTTACCTCACACCTGGATGCTATCTTTCCTCTCCCTCTTTCTTTTATCCGGAGATTACTCGTCACACGGTAATCTCATTATTATCATCGACCGCATCGACTCTGCTAGGCATAGCTATTTTCTTCAAGAGCACTCCGCGTGTGTTTTAGATCATGAACAAAAGCTTAGTGCTGTAGTCACATTTTGGTTCAAAAGCTTCAAGAGGCCACTCTGCAAGTCGTCACAAGGGCTGTTTCGTTGGCAAGTTAAGTACAGTTCCAATTACTTGAAAAACATTTTGTATCCAAGAAAGCATTCAGTGATAGCTCTTGGCCAACCGTCGTTTTGATAAAGGCACACGTGGGCAAGATGTCGTGACAGGACGAAATTTTGCCACTTCGTCCGTGACAACAAAGTACTTATCTTCTGCACATCTCTGTTATGTAAATAGCATAAATCTGTCGACTGGTTTTGTTTGTCTGTTCTAAGTTTAGTTGATGACGTTGGCTGCCATTTGACAATTTATTTTGCGTCTTGTCAGCATAAATCTACACACATACCCAGATGTTTAGGTGCATCAAGTGTATGGTCCATGTTCTTCCATAAGTCATATTTGACCTATTCGCATATAATGTTTATGTCTACGTTCTTCAATAAGTGATATTTGTTCTATTCGCATATCGTGTTTATGTATACGTTCTTCCATAAGTGATATTTGTTCTATTTGCATATAGTGTTTATGTATACGTTCTTCCATAAGTGATATTTGTCCTATTCGCAAATAGTGTTTATGTCTACGTTCTTCCATAAGTGATATTTGTTCTATTCGCCAATAATGTTTATTATGTCTATGTTATTCTATAAGTGATATTTGTTCTATTCGCGAATAATGTTTATTTTGTCTATGTTTTTCTTTAAGTGATATTTGTTCTATTCGCGAATAATGTTTATTTTGTCTATGTTATTATATAAGTGATATTTGTCCTATTCGCGAATAATGTTTATTATGTCTATGTTATTCTATAAGTGATATTTGTCCTATTTGCTTCTTGATGAATGTCTGTGTCTATGTTCTTTCATAAGTGATATTTGTCCTATTCGCATCTAGAATTAATGCATATGCCTATGTTCTTCTAAATGCGACATGTCTTATTTGTATCTCGATTAATGTGTATCTATGTTGTTCTATAAGCGATATTTGTTCTATTTGTATTTGAATTCATGCATATGTCTATGTTTCTCTAAGCGATATTTGTCTTCTTTGTATCATAATTTCACTACCTGCAATGCAAATGGTCGACAATGTAGTTGTCCCTTTAAAGAAGCCTATAATAAAGCGCTTTGTGTTTCCTTGAGGTGATAATTATTTAACAATATGTAAATGTACTAAGATAACTACCCACATTGACAACCCTCTTTAGTCGCGTTTTACTGAACGTTTTGAAGGCCGCAATTGTTCATTTGTTTTTGTATTTTGTTCACCTAGATTTAAACATATATGATTATCTGTATTGTTTCGACTGAATCAATATAACATATGTAAATCATAGCTGCTAATATTCAAAGAAAAAGAACTAATAGAATACTGAGGAATTTACATACAACATTGTGAAAGGGATGTGTGTTCTGTTATATGGAATGTACATTTTTTTAGTTACATCTTCTGAAACCATTTGTGTCAAATGTTGGGACATTTCGCTCATTGTTATTTGTCCAAGGTAGTTTTACTGGGATTGTTTTAAATCTATACCGTATATTTAGTATCTGGTCCTTTCATTTATGAAAGACATATAAAAGTGAATCCACCTTAGCAATAGGAAATAAAACTTGATAGCAATAGTTTTTATCAACAATGTAAGTTCATCAGGAAACGCTTTTATCTATAGCTGATTCAAACAATTAATAACTTTTTAAGGTTTAACACACATTTAATGGAAAAAATAAGGTAAGCTAAGATCATCTCCTCTTTATACAACTATATTTTATTTCTTAAAATTGTTTGTATGTCTGAAGACGCTTTAACTCGCAAACGGAAAGACATATCGAACTGAAATTTTCAATAAACTTATTTAAAGTTGCATCCTCGGGGTAATAGCCAGTGCTGTGATGGGGATTGAACCCAGCACCTTCGGGTTGTTAGCCGTGTCACTTAACCACTAGCCCACGCCGTCCTCCAGATTGCATCACCATCACATCATCTTCGTTAGAATAGTCCACCTGTCGACTGGTGTCGAAGCTGTCTGGTTATGTTAAGCCAATGTCGTCTACAGATCCTTTCAGCGCGGCCTAAGTTTGTTTCCCGATGATCCTGTACGCCTGGAATTATTCTTTCCAGTATTTTCCATATTTCAGTATATTCCGGGTTTCATATTGTGACCAAGCCTAGAACATCTATAGTTCTGTATACTTTTTATAAGTTTTTTATGTGCCCTGTATTTGATGTACCCTGTATTTGATGTGCCCTGTATAAGTTTTTGATGTGCCCTGTATTTATCACAATTGCTCATGACCTTGTTTCGGCTTACCTCACACTTCGCATCCTGCTATACCACCATATCTCAAAAGTTCCAAAGGCATTGTCATAATTTTTGTGTAGAGTTTATATTTCACAACCGTTCAATGCTATGGATCAGATATGTGTGTTAATTTGTATTTCTAACAGGTCAGTATGGATGTCACCTGATGTTAAACGTTTCTGAATCTCATGGAATACTTTTTTTGGTTTCTTGCCGTTATTCTAGTTCTGATTTCAAATTCACCACAGGCCTTCTCTGTAAAAATTTGACACACAATTTAAATATCTCTGCAAATCTTCTTTCGGGGTCTGTCCATTAATGCTGGTATTTATTGTTAGGTTTGTTTGGTTACTTATATAGTTATTGTTTTACTAGCATTAAATCAAGGCAGTTTTTTTTATATTTTACTGTCAACTCATTATCAATTGAAATGTACAATAATTTGAAACAAACTTTACTTGGAATACTTGGAACGTGTGTATTCAAATGTCAGATTAATCATGAAGACAGATAGCCGAAGTTATGTTATATTTTTGTATAATTTGTTGCTCATTTCTTGCAACTTGCTAGGCCTGGGGAAAGGTATTGCGTCCTAGGAAGGCTTTTCTTTACATTTTAATTTTGCCAGGACAGCGACTCACAGCCTATAATCATGGATTTTGCAATTGCCAATTGCCAACATAACGCGCACGGAATCTCTGTGTTTTTCGTCAATCTCCAGTATGAGTTAACGCTGGTCTTCACCTCACTTGAGGTAAGGAGACGATTCAAGCGTGGAATTTGAAACGCCACTGTTTCGCGTTTTAGTTACTGAAGAGACAAGAACCTTTCCCTCGAAGCTCTACCGAACAACAAACATTTGTGTAATATAAGTTATAAAATCTGAAGTTAGCCAAGAATTTAAGAACATCAGCTGAAGTATTTTTCTCAGCAAATGCAGCTTTTTTTATGTTGACTAGACTTTAAAAAATCCGCCATTACTATCGAGAATATGGTTAACTTTGCAACTCTGAACCATCCCCTTCAGCTCTCTTATATCCTCCCTGTTTGTCTCGAGTTCTTTTCTTTGTGTTTGTTTCGATCAGTCTCTGTTTCTCTTCCCCTGGTGTTTCCAAAGCATAGCTCGTCTTGTAATGTTGTTTACTGGTTCCTGTGTCTAGTTCTCACCTCCTGTTTTCCTGTTGCCTGTCTTGTGCTTTCCAAGTGTTCCATATTATTGCTCTTATCATACAATTTCTGCTTGGCAGAATCACTCATATTCGAAAGAATGTACCGTTTTGTAATTGTTGTTTTTGCTTCTTTTCATATTTCTGAACTTGCAATAGGGTGGACTTCACATTGGAGTTAACGATTTTCATCCATGTGTTTTATTTAATTTCTCCATGTTAATCAACTAAAATTTTTGACCTTAAGAATGCACGAACAAATTATTATTTTTCAAGCGAATTCTGCAATAATAGAGCAAGTTCATGAGTAGTACAAACATTCAATTGAAGATGCTTCAAAACAACTGAATAATGCGGGAAAGAACAGCAGAAAAGAAACAAACTGCAAATTGTCCATCTCATTTCCAAGTGGAGGAGATATTAAGTTTCACAATGTCATAGTGCCAATGGTGTCATTATGGAAGCAAATCGCGGACAATAAGCGAGTAAGAGTATCACATCTGTATGGCTTTGACGACAAAGGCTAAGAATCCCGCGCGCTAATATCAAGACTGGTAATGTTCTCGGGAAAGCCATTGCTTACACAACGCTTATTAGACACATTATAAACATGAAGCCTGGTTAGTGTAAAGGTAAAGTACAAGCTTTTCGCGGCATAGGTAAGGTGGTCAACACCAACTACCGGAACGCTCTAATCGAACCAGCTGTAAATGAGTATCTAATTTACTGTTTGAGTAGGGAATGCAATGAGGGAGAAAACTGCCATGGTCAGTATGTTGTGCCTGACACTGATACGACATCCTGGTCAGTATGCTGTGCCTGACACTGACACGACATCCTGGTCAGTATGTTGTGCCTGACGCTGACACGACATCCTGGTTAGTACATAGTAAAAACAATGACAGTCAAACTCTTTTTCTTGACCTACATGCATCCCATCAGTGACAGACTGGTGATCACACTTGTCTTTTGTGGACAAAGATACGTGTTTCGCATTTCGTTCTCAACGCGCTTCGGTTTACCCAGTTATACAAACGCGTACCTGACAGAGTTAGGACAGAAGAGTCGTCGTGGAATTTCATGGATTGTTCGAGTGAGAGGACGTGTTTCGCTCCTGTTCATTTGGTTGGAGTCCAATGCTGTTCTTTCAATAATTTCGATATGTGTCTTTTGTTTTCAAATATAAATTCCACTCACTGAAAATGACCAGTGCTTTCATTGACTTTGAAAGTCCAGAACATTTGATGGATGATGGTAATGAATTCCAAAAAGGAATACTTACCACCACACTTACAGGAAACCACTCGGCAAACCTGTCCTACAGGAAACCACTCGGCAAACCTGTCCTACAGGAAACCACTCGGCAAACCTGTCCTACAAGAAACCACTCGGCAAACCTGCCCTACAGGAAACCACTCGGCAAACCTGTCCTACAGGAAACCATTCGGCAAACCTGTCCTACAGGAAACCACTCGGCAAGCCTGCCCTACAGGAAACCACTCGGCAAGCCTTCCCTACAGGAAACCACTCGGCAAACCTGTCCTACAGGAAACCACTCGGCAAACCTGTCCTACCAACAGATGTGTAGCATAATTGCCGGACCAGTGGGCATTGGCCTTTCTGGAATTACAGCGATATACAAGTTCTTGAACCCCTGTGTGTGGTATGTGCGGCGGACTCTGTCAGCTCACATACCATATTACAAGAGCCTGCATAGGAGGTGAGAAGACTGCTCGCAGCCACAAGTTTCAATAGTCATTGAACATTAAGAATTTGAGCAAGTCAGGAGAGTGTTGAACTGGGTTCCGGAGACCACCAAACTGGTATCAGTGCAAGCGATTGTGGTGCTACTCACCGGTGATAAGAACGCCGAGGTGTTCACACAAAGGAACATCTCGGACATGTGGGCCTTTTGTTTTTAAGAATGGCAAAGTGGTGGTCCCTACTACATAACCGTGAGGTTTGCAAATTGGGAGGGCAAGCCCATAAAGCTGTGGGTAACGCTCAATGGCTGCCGCACCCCATGTGAAGAATGCAGCCACCCAATGTGAAGGATGCAGCCACACAGTGTGAAGGATGCAGCCACCCAGTATAAAGGATGCAGCCACCCATTGTGAAGGATGCAGCCACCCCATGTGAAGGATGCAGCAGAAGGATGCCTCACCAGAACTCTCACCAGAGCCCTTAATAGAACCCTCACCAGAGCCCTCATTAGAGCCCTTAACAGAACCTTCACCAGAGCCCTTAATAGAACCCTCACCAGAGCCCTTACCAGAGCCCTTAATAGAACCATCACCAGAGCCCTTAATAGAACCCTCACCAGAGCACTCACCAGAGCCCTTAATAGAAACCTCACCAGAGCCCTTAATAGAACCCTCACCAGAGCCCGCAATAGAACCCTCACCAGAGCCCTCACCCGAGCCCTTAATAGAACCCTCACCCAAGCCCTTAATAGAAACCTCACTAGAGCCCTTAATAGAACCCTCACCAGAGCCCTTAATAGAACCCTCACCAGAGCCCTTAATAGAACCCTCACCAGCCCTTAATAGAACCCTCACAAGAGCCCTCACCAGAACCCTCACCAGAGCCCTTAATAGAACCCTCACCAGAACCCTCACCAGAGCCCTTAATAGAACCCTCACCAGAGCCCTTAATAGAACCCTCACCCGAGCCCTTAATAGAACCCTCACCAGAGCACTCACCAGAGCCCTTAATAGAAATCTTACCAGAACCCTTACCAGAGCCCTTAATAGAACCCTCACCAGAACCCTCACCAGAGCCCTTAATAGAACCCTCACCAGAGCCCTTAATAGAACCCTCACCAGAGCCCTTAATGGAACCCTCACCAGAGCCCTTACCAGAGCCCTTAATAGAACCCTCACCAGAGCCTTTAATAGAACCCTCACCAGAGCCCTCATCTGCACCCTTAATAGAACCCTCACCAGAGCCCTTAATAGAACCCTCACCAGAGCCCTTAATAGAACCCTCACCAGAGCCCTCACCAGAGCCCTTACCAGAGCATCCAGACAGGAACAGTTGAGTGTCCTCACCAGAACAGCGGAACACTGCCTGCAACGATGAAGTGTCACCCATGCCCTTGCCGGTGGTGGAGGGCATCAGCCCGGATGAGGGTGAATCTGTCCGCCCGCTCCTAACAACAATGATGGACAATCTGGAGCTGGACAAATACTGAGTTAAAATATTTATATCGATAGAAGGGCTACTTTTCATATTTTCTAGCGTTCATGAGGACAATTGACTTTACTTCCATTGTAGCCTGGAAAAGGAACGCAGATATATCGAGAATACGAGAACGTGCATAATTTGTATGGATTTCAAATGTGTATAGCTGGTTTAATGTTATATTCAATGTGATTGTGTTATTCCCCACCCCCCTAGATATTATATATTCATCTACCCCTCTGCCATTGTTATTTACTGTGCTGCTTTACCCCTCTTATATGTTGTATTCATGTAACCCCGAGCTAATGATATTTACCGTGTCTCAGCCACCAAATAAATACATATTCATGTACCCCTGACCTTTACTGTTGACTGTGCTCGCTCACCAACATGTGCTGCATTCGTGTAACCTTGCGATATTGTTTTTGACTTTGTACCACCAGCTATTATTGATGTGCGTGTGCGTGCAACACATTTATAAATAATATTAGACAAAAATAACCTAATAGATGCATACAGGAATACGTACCCTAATGGAACAGACATGACTCATACAGTACACTCACATCATCTTATAACACACACTAGAATTAATAGGATCCATATACTAAAAACATACACAGTTTATAAAATACACTACATAGACACGACCACTTTTACAGATCATAAAGCAGTAGCTATTATAGTTAACGGCACTCACATATCAAATAGTCACACGCAATCAAAACACTGGAAGTTCAACAACTCACTACTTAATAATACAGATTTCATGAAAAACATATCCACCCAAATAAGGAACTTCACAGAACACCTACCCGACACAAATCTAAACAGTTATTGGGATGTAATTAAAAGTATAATCATGCACCGCACACAGACCATTTCAAAACAAATACACAGAAATACAAAACGAAATAGACATATTATTGAAACAGCTATAAAATAAAACTGATTAAAAACTTACCTCAAATTCAACTCTTTCAAAATGAATTAGACAATATCAATAATTATAAACTACCGGGGGACCAACTAAGATCCAAAACACCAATATTTTTACAGGAAATCCCCACACTACAGTACCTAGATTTCTCTCCTGGACATTGACTATAAAATTATGACCAAAGCTCATACTAAAACTTTGACCATTTATGCAACACTAAGTTCATAAAGACCAACAATGAGATGTAAAGAATAGAAAAACCAGTAAACATGCACATTTCTTACGAGACATTATATTTTATACTAGCAACAAAGCATCCCATCTGCCATTCTTTCAATTGATCAAGAAAAAGCTTTCGACAGAGTCTCTCATTCCTTTCTTCATGAAATATTATATAACAATAACATTGTGGAATATTTCACTAAATGGATAAAAATAATATATGAGACCCGAAAGCAAAATAATGATTAATCACAATTTAACATATAGTTTCCCCTAACAAGATCAGTCAGACAAGGATGTCCGCTGTCACCAACACTTTATACTCTAGTCCTAGACCCCCTACTAAAGAAGATTAGGCAAGACCCAACAATAGTAGAGACCCATATACCGGGATCAGGGAAACAAGTAATAACTTACGCAGACGATATCGCTTTCTTTCCATCCAATAGTAGTTCTATTCTTAATATTTTAAACACCTTTACACAATACGGCACAGAATGCGGATCCAAAATTAGTATCCCCAAATCATCCAAAATATGGATTGGCAAGTGGATTAATAAATTCCATTTTCCGTTTCAACTAACACGAGTAAATAACAAAAAAATATATGGAATAACATAACCTTCTAATCCACTTGACCCTAATAAAGAAATATGGGAAAACTTTACTCTAAATATTAAAAATTGTCTAGAAAAATGTGAATACAAAACAACAGCAATATTTGGGCGCAGTACAATAGTAAATTCAGTTATAATACCAACATTAATAAACGTCGCAAATATGGTATGTTCACTCATAACAATAATCAAAGAAATAAATAAAGCAGTTTGAAGTCACATTTTCCGCAACAGAATACATAATATCCAATCTAAAACGTTAATGCAAGAAAAAAACTGAGGTGGGATCGCATTGCAAGACATACCAATTAAAATACAATTACTAACAATTAAATTTGTACAAGAAATAATAAAACACCCTTATGAATATCCAATGTCTCACTATTATTTAGGGCTAAGAATAACACAATTATGTAAATGAAATAACACTATCCCACATTGCTTTAAAAAAATACCCATGTTTTATAAACAATGCATACGACACATTAATTGAAATGAAACATTTTTCACACAAAAACCAGACACTATTTACAAAACAATAATATTATTACAGGAATCCCCACTTACAGATAGGTTTAAACGAGGATACGGGTATTTTATAATAAATTACACACATAACTTTTGTAACCTAAATAACCTTAAGGTATCACCACACATTAAAGAAGTTTTGTACAGACTAATATTCAGAACACCACATATACATAAAGTAGTTAAAACCCAGCTAGGACTTGGAACACTAAAATGTCACCTTTACAATAGAAACATACAAGATTTATTTTATCTTTGTAAAGTAGTTAGCACAACACTTTTTAAAATTAGACAAATAATTAGCAAATTTACCAAAGTAAGAGTAGCCATGTTAGAGCCATAATGCTTTACACACTTCAATGGACAGATAGAGACACACAAAACAGACTGTTAACAATATTGACAGAGTTCATATACTTAGTATGGACATGTCGGAATAGAGCTCTCCACCACGGACACACCTTTAACCCAGGCAGTTTTCTAATTTTGTTCATGGGGAAATAGTAAGTTCTTTGCCCAGATGTTTCACGAACTGTGAATATTCTGGATAGGACTTAAGAACTGCCTGGGGGCAAATGGTGGAGATAGGTATTCATGTACGAATGAGTGTGTATGAGAATATGTTGAGTGTGTAAGTGAGCACATATGTGCGAGTATGTGTATATTTATGTATATAGTTTATAGTTTTGTACATGTGGGTAAATATGTATGCATGCATAGCTGTGTTTAGGGAAGAATCAGCAATGTATAGGGATGTATGTGCAAGCGTAAGCTGAGGTTATGGGTGGATGAAGGTATATGCGGAAACAGACCTCCTCCGTGTTGCCTGAACCTGTAATATTTGTGTGGGTGTGAGTGTGAGTTAGTGAGTGAGTGAGTGTGTGTGTGTGTGTGTGTATGTGTGTATGTGTGTGTGTGTGTGTGTTTATGAGTGTGGGCGTCTGTGAAACTATTTTATAACAATAATTTGTTTTAATTTAGTACTTTGTTGAAATTTATTTAATTTACTACAATGGCTTCATTGTTTACGAGAAACATATTGAAATATATTGAAATGTGTAAATATACCATTGATACGGTCAACGTTTAATAAAGACTTAAAATCGGAAGAGAAACCCAATACACAAATAACTGAGATCCTAATCCAATGACACCTTAGTCCGCTATACGAATAACTTTACCTGTTGTTTTTATTATTATTATTTTGTTTTTTGCAGTTCGGCGTTTCTTCTTTGGCATTTTTGTTGGGTCACCTTCTCATTGCATGTGAAGTATAGGGGTACCACTACATTAATTTACAGGCAACTCGTATCCCAACATCTGCAGTAGCAGTTTCAGTTGCAATTGTGTTACTTCAAATCAATGCTTGTCCCATACACAACCTTCTGTAATTATTTTTACGACATGATTGTTAGGTTACTGTGGTCCCATCTTTCACACAATAGATATTTCTTGTGTTTCTTGAACGTTTGGAGACGGAATGCACCTAACACTGTGCCACCAATTTCAAACGAAGTATACCACACTTTATAATGATGTAGTACGCGAAGGTCTTTTGCCTGTGACCCTACCTTTGTCCCCCATCTAACTGATGATCACGTTATTTCAAAATCTGAGAATCTACGTTGGCATCAGCATCTAAAGAATTATAATAACAGAAATCTGTTATAAGTCGTAACGTGGAGATAGTTATGTATTGGGACCGTAAACCTAAGCAACTAACTAGGAGACATGAGATTTTATGTCCGACAAGTTCTCAAACAAGTCTGTTGTGAAGGGTACGGGTTTAGGTCCCTCCTAGCGTTCGGATACTAATCCAAAGATTAACACCCTTTTGTTTTCCATTCAAGGTCCTAGACATGTCGCGAAATTTGAAAACTTGGCAATAGATAACGTGCTAAGCTAGGGTCTGAGAGAAAATGAACCTTGATATCCTGTCCGAACTCGTTTGATCTGCAAGCGTCTACCTGTATCTTAGATACATCGGAAAGTAAGCTAAGAAGTTCGTGGGGGAGAGAGCTTATCACATGTAGCTTATATCTGGGTGTGAGATCATCGATTGAAGCACAGCATGACTTTTTGGTAATTATTAAATAAAGTATTTACGGGTATTTTGTGAGATCAGTCATTGCAATAACTAAACAATACAACTAAGGCTTCTGTTTCCTTGGTGGCAATCAGAGGTACACAGCTTCTACAACGTTGCTGCTGCTGATGTCGCTGTTCGTCACAGGTTTAACTTACTTTTGGCGAAGGCACGGCGGCCATTTTAACATGGAGCAATATCTTCTAGGATATGTCAGAACGTATTAGCTGTGCTGTGAAAGCGTATGTGTATCATTGCACTGTAGTGCAGTGCTTCCGTTGCTGTGGGCTTGATCTGCAAAACGTCCCAAACCTGTGAGATCAGTTCCATTATTTGAGAATACAAGGACAATCAGAGAGGGAGAGAGAGAGAGAGAGGGAGGGAGATAGAGGGAGAGAGAGAGAGTGGGAGGGAGAGAGAGGGAGAGGGAGAGGGAGGGAGAGAGGGAGGGAGAGAGAGAGAGGGAGAGAGGGAGAGGAAGAGATAGGGAGAGAGAGAGGGAGAGAGAAAGAGAGAAAGAGAGAGACAGACAGAGAGAGATAGGGAGAGAGAGAGAGGGAGAGAGAGAGGGAGAGAGAGAGAGAGGGAGAGAGGGAGAGACAGAGAGAGAGAGACAGAGAGAGATAGGGAGAGATGGAGAGAGGGAGAAAGAGATATAGGGAGAGAGAGAGAAAGAGAGACAGAGAGAGATAGGGAGAGAGAGAGAGGGAGAGAGGGAGAGAGAGAGAAAGAGAGACAGAGAGAGATAGGGAGAGAGAGAGGGAAAGCGAGAGAGGGAGGGAGAGAGAGAGAGAAAGAGACAGACAGAGATGGAGAGATGGAGAGAACGAGACAGACAGAGAGTGATATGGGGAGAGAGAGAGGGAGAGAGAAGGGGAGAGAGAGAGGGAGAGAGAGAGAGAAAGAGACATACAGAGAGGGAGAGAGAGAGAGGTAGAGAGAGAGAGAGGGATAGAGAGAAAGAGACAGACAGAGAGGGAGAGATAGAGAGAACGACAGACAGACAGAGAGAGATAGGGAGAGACAACGTGATTCAAGGGACACACATTCATTTTGAAAGATATTTAAGAGGTAAAGAACAATTTGAAACTCGCGTGGCCTTTTATGACGATGACTGGAGGATGAGAAGTGAAATAAAGCGGATCTGTACAGAAAAAAAAACACAACTAGTTATAAGGCATGCAACTATAATACCACGATTGCACATAGAGAATATACGTATTATAGACAAAGGTAATCAAGCGGTTGTGTTAATTTAAAACACTTGTGGCTTATTATGAGGTAGCTGAAGGAAGTGGAGGAACAGAAAACAGATCATCACAAAAAAATTAACTAGTTATACAACATAAAACTGTGATAGCACTAATACGCATATACAGCAGATCTTTGAAAGAGTACGATGATCGTACTGTTCATGACGGGTTGAAACTGTTGTGATTATTTATGGAAGGGATTTGGTGGACCAGGAGAGATAGAAAACAGATCAAAACAGAAAGGAAACCACGTTATATATAGGACAGATGGTTACAGTTTGGGACGGGTAAATAAAAAAGGATATGGCTTTGAAACATGGATGATAACACAGTACTTGTGAAAAAGGTAGAGATCTTCGTACATGGTTGCTTGCGCTGAATACAAGAGTGGAAATTATGCAACAAGATCACCAAGGTGGAACTGGCGGAAAAAACTGGAAAACAAAACAACGGAATTTGAAATACGGAGAAGTTGATGGTTATGGAAAGGCCATACATTACGGTAAACAGTGGGTATTATTGCCAGACAAGCTCTGTTCTGGAATCCACAGGACAAGAGAAGTAGATGAAGAACGAGACACTCATAGAAGAGGGAACTAGAGGCAACTCAATGCGGCAAGATTACGTCGGCAGAATTGGCTCAGATGACTCATGATAGGAAGTCTTGAGTTAGTATTTGTTGAGGACCTATGATCCACAGGAAGCTGACAGGTTTTTAATTGATTCATTGAAACAAAAATACAATCTAAATACATGTTAGTAAGAATTACCAAAAATAATTAATACCACTTGTACGACATGTACTATAACAAATGGGAAGCCCCCAATAGCCACCAATTGGCTCCCATGCAGTTCTTTATGAAAGCTGTTTGGTGGATATCTCAGCATCACGTAATTAGCCATTGTTATTGTTGGAAACTGATTTAGTGTTTGTAGTATCACATTTATATGTTAATTTATATTCTTAGGTAGGAAAATAATTTGTTCTCTACTACCTCAAGTTTTGCTAAAGTTAGCTGTTGTTGTTCTGATGTATGTCTATGTCTGAGACATCTCCATTAGTTTGTGCACTTATTATCTGTTATTAATCGAGCGTTAAGCATAATTAGGTTATTAATTTCTCAGAAATGTAACACGACTTTTACCTGATGTGTCAGTGTGTTTCCTAGTCGTGCACTGTGACGTACAAGGAAATGCTCTACTATCAGCGTCCTCTGGTTGATTTCAGAACATATCGATGTTGTGTCATTTATGTGTAGTGTATCTTTTGACGTATACGCAATTATTTTGTTCATGTCCTCTTGTCCGTCTGTCCATCTGTTTTCGTGATTTTCTGTAGAGCTCTTTCCCAGTAAATTATGGTGTACTCCTCGTGCCTTCCTTTCTGTTTATTCAAAAAGGGGTGTAACCAGGCATGTTATACCTGTTTTGGGTTTGATTAGTGTTACCTGTGCTTGGTTTGATGAAAGTTACCTGTGTTGGGTTTGATGAAAGTTATCTGTGTTGGGTTTGATGAGAGTTACCTGTGTTGGGTTTGATGAGAGTTACCTGTGTTGGGTTTAATATGAGAGGTACCTGTGTTTAGTTTAATGAGAGTTACCTGTGTTGTGTTTGATGAGAGTTACCTGTGTTTAGTTTGATGAGAGACGTCTGTATTTGGTTTGATGAGAGTTACCTGTGTTGAGTTCGATGAGAGTTACCTGTGTTGGGTTTGATGAGAGTTACCTGTGTTGGGTTTGATATGAGAGGTACCTGTGTTTAGTTTAATGAGAGTTACCTGTGTTGTGTTTGATGAGAGTTACCTGTGTTTAGTTTGATGAGAGACGTCTGTGTTTGGTTTGATGAGAGTTACCTGTGTTGGGTTCGATGAGAGTTAGTTGTATTTGGTTTGATGAGAGTTACCTGTGTTTAGTTTGATGAGAGATGTCTGTGTTGGGTTTGATGAGAGACGTCTGTGTTTGGTTTGATGAGAGGTACCTGTGTTTAGTTTGATGAGAGATGTCTGTGTTGGGTTCGATGAGCATTACCTGTGTTGGTTTTGATGAGAGTTACCTGTGTTAGGTTTGATGAGAGTTACCTGTGTTGGGTTTGAAAAGAGTTAGCTGTGTTGGGTTTGATGAGAGTTCCCTGTGTTGGGTTTGATGAGAGTTACCTGTGTTGGGTTCGATGAGAGTTACCTGTGTTTGGTTTGATGAGAGTTACCTGTGTTGGGTTTGATGAGAGTTACCTGTGCTGGGTTTGATGAGAGTTACCTGTGTTTGGTTTGATGAGAGTTACCTGTGTTTGGTTTGATGAGAGTTACGTGTGTCGGGTTTGATGAAATTTAGCTGTGTTTGGTTTGATGAGAGTTACCTGTGTTGCGTTTGATGAGAGTTACCTGTGCTGGGTTTGATGAGTGCTATCTGGATTGTGTTTGATGAGCGTTATTTGTATTGCAACAATTTTTGGGGATTGATTGTATTGTGCCACTTTATCACTAAAGTTATTGTTGTCAAGTCAAGCATTTTCATATAGAAAAGTTATATTGTTTTCCTCTTTATTATTTTCCTCATTATTATTTTCCTCTTTATTGTTTTCTTCATTATTGATTTTCTCATTATAATTTACCTCTTAATTATTTCCCTCTTTATTTTTTTCCTCATTATTTGTTGTGTAAAAATAGTTAAAGTGTGTATTAATTCTCGATTTGAATTATTAACATTTTTGATAGCAAGTTTCCGTATTTCTGCTATGATAGCATATCCTTCCCTTCCCCTTTGGTAACAAGTCTCCCCATTCCAGCTGTTGTATCATGTCTCTCCATTTCCCATTTGTTAGGATGTTTCTCCATCCCCCTTTGGTAACATATTTCCCATTTCCTTTTTGGATGCATGTTTTCTCATCCCCCTTCGGTAGCATGTTTTCCCATCCATTTCCGTAGCATGTTTTCCCATTCCCCTTTGGTAAATGTTTTCCAATTCCCCTTTGGTAGCATGTTTTTCCATTCTCCTTTGGTATATGTTTTCCCTTTCCTCATTTGCTTTCTTAGTTTAGTAACTGCTTTTTCTATGTTGTGTTGTCAATGGTGTTCCTTTAGCTTGTTGATCACAAGTTGATCGCTGCCGTTTTTAAATCTCCTTTTTAATTGTAATTGACTTTTTCAAGAATTGATATTGCTTATCTCCTTCTCCTTTTCGAGTTCACTTAATTTGGTTCTATCATTTTAAAATGTAAAAAAAAATGTTTCATACTAATTCCATTTCATTTCTGTTTGTCCATCGAACATAATTTTTTTGGTTTTTTTGGTTTTGTTTTTTTTGTTTTTGCGTTCGCCTTATTTTTTTCTAATCCCCAAGGCGGTGTGCGTTGCACTGTGGTTTTTATTTTGCGTCTGTCGGCCCAGTGCATCCGACTTCAGCATACATTTTATGAAAGGGTCTGCTTCCTCCTGCATTTTCTAAGGGTTTGCTTCCCCGGGGTAACGGCCGGTGCTGTGATGGGGATCGAACCCAGCACCTTCGAGTTGTGAACCGTGCCACTTAACCACTAGACCACGCCGTCCCCGTGATCATAATTTAAAACAATCAATATTGATGTTACTTATATCCACTACTTTGTTATTTCTGTGACTGTCCTTACACGGCAAGCTGCTGTCAAGTGTGTTCTCCCAGCCTGTATCCATTTCTATGACTGTCCTTACACGACAGGCTGATTTGAAGTGTGTTCTACCTGCATGTATCCATTTCTGTGACCGTTCTTACAATGCAGGCTGCTTTGAAGTGTGTTCTCCTTGCCTGTATCCATTTCTGTGACTGTCCTTACACGGCAGGCTGCTGTGAAGTGTGTTCTCCGTGCCTGTATCCATTTCTGTGACTGTCCTTACACGGCAGGCTGCTGTGAAGTGTGTTCTCCTTGCCTGTATCCATTTCTGTGACTGTCCTTACACGGCAGGCTGCTGTGAAGTGTGTTTTCCTTGCCTGTATCCATTTCTGTGACTGTCCTTACACGGCAGGCTGCTGTGAAGTGTGTTCTCCCCGCATGTATCCATTTCTGTGACTGTCCTTACAATGCAGGCTGCTTTGAAGTGTGTTCTCCTTGCCTGTATCCATTTCTGTGACTGTCCTTACACGGCAGGCTGCTGTGAAGTGTGTTCTCCCCGCATGTATCCATTTCTGTGACTGTCCTTACAATGCAGGCTGCTTTGAAGTGTGTTCTCCTTGCCTGTATCCATTTCTGTGACTGTCCTTACACGGCAGGCTGCTGTGAAGTGTGTTCTCCCTGCCTGTATCTATTTCTTCAGTGTGCATTTGTTTGGGGTAGTTTCTGAATGTTTTGGTTGTCCCAAATCTATTTGAATGGTAGCAGTTATTTGTTTTCCGATTTGTTTCTGCTAGAAAAGCTGTCTCGTTTGATTATCCAACCTTTCCTTCCCAAAACCAAATATCCGTGTTTAAAATGCAGTGTGAGAAATTCCTGGGCGTTGCAGTTATCAAAGGCACGGGACTTAACCATGCAAGTATTTCGTGCTGTTTGTGATATTGGGCGCTATGAAGACATGGAGTGCATGCATTCGTAAGAACCATAACTTGATAGACTTAACTTGCATTGTATGGGGTCCTAGTCGCTTCAAAAACTGAAAGGAACATTTACATTCTATAACATAGCGGGAGGTCGTGGAAACATTTACGATAGTCTCTTAAATGTGTCCTCAAAGTTTATCGCCAGTGCATCCATGCAACAACAAATTCTTACGTCGTATGCAAACTGTTATGTGACGCGTACAAACGACCATAAACGTCGTTTTTGTATGTTTTGTTTGGATAATATATACACAACGTTGTGACTGCAGCGGCAAACCGCCTTAATTCCTCAGCTTTATATATTCCCCTCACTGAGCCTCAGCAAAAGGAACAAACGCCGCAGAGTAATTGGCGCAGTTATATCTCTTCTTATATGCACATATTTAGAAGCATAGCAATAGCTTAAAATGTGCTGTTTGTTATCTTTCATTCACCACTGGTTACCAATTCTAAACTTATTCATTTTATAATAATTTTGGGAGAATCAGAATGGGAAAAAAAAGTATGGCAATAGAACCAGTAAGTCTTCAATTGCTTTTCGAATATTTCGAATACCTGTATACAATGGACTTCCCATTTTTATTTTCTTCAAATGTAGTCATTGATCTTCGTTTTCATTAATCCCATTAGGCAAACAGCTGATCTGAAAAACAGTCATTTTATGCACAAAAACGTTAAGAAAATAATTAACGTTCAACAGCAAAGAATAATAAACTGAACAATATCTGTCAATGAGGAACATCACGACCACTATTTTCAGAAAGACAGATTGTTTCTTATTACAGAAATTGTTGAGATTAGAGCGTAAAATGTTTATCATAAAATGTGTTTCCTTGTTAAAGCTAACATACTTTTTTTATAATAAAAATTGCAAACCAAAGAGCTAACAATCGCTAACAACACAACATAAAAGTATATTAATAAAGCTAAATATACAATTTGTCAGTTATCATTATCATGAGTTTGAGAAAAAGTTATTCTTAAAAAGAGTAATAAGTCCCAACCGCCAGTCAGTATAGGGACCGCCCTCAACGTAATCCAGCCCTGACTAGACATTGGCTGAAGTTGACTATTTCTAACACTAACTTATAAGTTTACAACTCTGAGAACAGGTTAACATTAAATTATAAGTTTACTACTCTGACAACAGAATATTATCAAATTAAGAAAGCAACAATTTCAAAGCAAATGTTTACTCCATATTAAATCAATCAAACGGTTTTAGTTTCATGTGGATCATAGGTCTTCAACAGATGCAGACTAAGTCATCAAACGTTGACGTGTCTATCGAAGTTTTCGTGGTTTTCAGGTTCTACAGGATGGGGAAGCCATCTTCCCACATGCTTGTCAAGTTACAATATATTCTTTGATTCCTGTTCGGGGTCCTCTTAGCACTATAAATTTAATTTAAAATATTTATAGCGATATGACAACACGAAATTAGAAGTTGACTATTTATAACAATGTGACAATACGCAATTAGAAGTTGGCTAATTAAAACATTATGACAACACAACATTAATAGTTGGAAATTTAGAACAACAGAGCAACACTAAATTTAAAGTCGCCAGATTAACAAAACATTTACTGTATATTATGCCGACTGACTAACACAGATCCCCTCAGAGCGACGGAATAAAAACATTGTTTCATTTCTTGCCCGCTCACAATCTGAAGCAATACACTGAAGGACTTGCAAGAGATCTGGAGCAAATCTTTACCGGCCTGACTGAGCATGCCAGCCTTATAAGTTCGTAGTGCAGGGCTCGAGAATTCAAGAAAAATGGTTGTGTTTAGAAAAAAAGTGTTTTGTTATAAGAGCGTCCGGGTATTAATGGGGATAGATTGCTTGTTCCTCGTGGTTCAGGTACTGGATTCATTCGCCAGTCTTCTCCAGTTTACCCAGCTGTTGATAGTTACCTGACTTAAAGTTATCAGCGCAACGCAGATAAGAAGGGAACTGTGACCCAGTAATATGAAGTCTGTAGCACGTTATATTTGACGTCAATGTCGTGTGCTACGGGCCTAGCATTTCTTCTTCTTCGCCTTGTTCGCCTCTATTTTTCTTGTTTTGTCTACACGTGAAGTCTTCTTCTTCTTCTTCTTCGTTTGTTCTCAATCTCCCACTACCAAACCCTGAATAGGGCTTTGCAAGTAGCAGGATGTTGTCCAGAGAACGGAATGCGTTGTGTCGCTAGTTTACAGCTTGGCTGCGATATTTGCAGCTTTCGGTCCGACACATCCGTCTTCAGCAGGACGTGAAGTCTAGTTCTCTGGATACAGGCTGCTGTAATGGAGAGTTCTTCAACACTTTCAAACAGTTTTGTGTGGAGATTTGTCTCCGTGGGCCAGTGCTCAGTACACAACTGGGTAAGCATATAACCTTCTTGCAGGATATGTTCATACACATAGGCGATGGAGCCAATTTTAGCCGGTGTAAATGGCTATTCTTCTTCTTCTTCTTCTGCGTTCGTTCACAATCTGCCGCTACCAAACCCTGAAAGGACTTAAGTAGCAGAATGTAGTCCAGAGAACAGAATGCGTTGTGTCGTTGTTTACAGCTTGACTGCGATATTTGCACCTTTCGGTCCAACACATCCAACTTCAGCAAGCATTTTTTGAGTACCGGGATAGCATTCCCTCTTCGATCCTGTCTTCTTAGCCAGTCTGCCCTGCTGCAGCCTGTTATCCAGGATCACCGCGTGGATGTGTAGAAGGGTCTTGGCAGTTCTAGTTCGCTGGCCCTGACGCTAGCAGTTAGCTATGGGTTGCTGACTGCTGCAGCTCATGCGCTGCTCAGCGTCTTGATCCCAAATGGCTATTCAATCTGTTATGTCTCATTCTCAAGCGGAACAATATCACTTGTATTTCTCGATCAAGACAATGATAGTTGTCTCTGGCTTTTTCAACTTTCCTTATAGCTTGGATAAGGGTGTTCTATTCTTGGAAGGTGATTGTTCGTTTTTATTCTCGTGTTACTCTCTCCTTTGCCATTCTGTCTGCTGTCTATTTCTTCGTATAAAGGCCTCTCTTTTAGTTGCTAATTCTTGATATAGATAACATTCTATACATGACAAGATTTTCTAGTTCGTTATGTGAAATTAGACGCGCATATGTGCTCAGAAAGCAGAAATTAGTTATATTCAAACTCAAGCGTTTTGTACTCCTGATTATTGCGTTTTCTTCTCATTTTGTTATAAACGTGGTAAACTGAAACTGAGTCAATGAAGGGATATCTATGTTCTCTCAGCGTCAAGGCAGAGCTCAAGGCTCTTTGTGTATACCGGTCTGATCCCACTCGTTGTAGTTGCTGTACGTTGTTGAGACCCATCAATGTAGCCTCTCTAGTGATGTCCTGTGTAGTCTATCTCCGGGCCTGCTCTTCTTTGTTGTGCCACTTTGTTTCCACATAATCGCTTTTACTGAAACTTTGAAGCTGTTCATTTTAAACGTTAAGTTTTTTTTACTCACGAAAATACAGGTTTAAATACTAATTCCTAACTTGATATCTGTGTTTGTGTGTGTGTGTGTGTATTTGTACTGTGTGTATTTGTGTGTGTATTTGTGTATGTGTTGTATACAGTATGCAAACTTCTCAGTGACCTGTTCCTCACTAGAGGTTCACCTATTGTGAACACCAAGGACACGATTTTGCATTTTTAAGTAGAATCCATGTATATATCCTCAAGTCAGTAAATAGGTCACACATGACTATTACATAAACAATTAATGAGATACAAACTTGAACGATCACGCTATTTCAAGGTCAAGGACGTATGCAAGAGGAACATGAAGTCATGCGACATCCCATTCGAAAGTTGGGAAACGATTACTCAAGATCGAGCTGTTTGGGCATCACTTGTAAGAGGCACAGTGGCTGCCAACACTCAGAGGCCTTCTGACTGCAGAGAAAAGAGAAATACTGAAGAGATCAATAGACGACCCGGGCAACCAGCTGCCACACGATCTGTGGCAGGGGCCGTCACTTGCGGATCGGCCTTTACAGCCCATCGGCCATAGCAAACAGTACCGAAATACAGGTGGCAGTGCTGGACACAAATCACAGGTCGGCACGCGCATGATCTGCATAGATTGAGACGCATATGATGAGCGCTGGAATATGTATGTATGTTGTTCGTGGGTGCATACAGATGTATTGGTATGCGTATGTGTATGTCAGAGCGTGTGTGTGTGTGTGTGTATGTGCGTATGTGTGAGTCAGTGCGTGAATGAGTATGTGCGAATGTGTGAGTCAGTGCATGAATGTGTGCACGTGTATGTGCTGTTTGCGTCTATGTGTACATGCGTTCTAAACATGAATTCGTATGAGCATGCATGTGTGCTCGTATGCATGTCAGTGCATGTGGAAAACGAAAATGCATGCATATTTCTGTCTTTGTTTAAATTTACTTGTATACTTGTCAATACGCAATTATGTATGTGCCTGTGCAATTATGTGCACGTATTTGTGTCTTTGTGTGCATTGCCACGACAGGGATCTTAAAAACGTTGATCGCAGAACGAATAAGAACCACGAAGCAGCTTTTTTGGCCTCACTATGTAAATGCCGAATCAGTCAGTGTAATAAGAAATATTGAAGCTTTGACAAGAAAATAGGACATTATACACCACAGGGAAGCTCATTAATATTTTTGTCGGAACAAGAACACGGTGTAACTAAAGAGAAACATCAATTAATGGGAGTAGAAAACACAGCTGTTTAAATAAGTAGTAATCTGTCAAGAAGGTGTGAAATTGACAAAAGACATTCAAGAACAGCTTGAAAAGGGGGTGGGGGAGGGGGTGGGGGTCACTAAGGAAGCGGTAAGTGACACTTTTAACAGCCCAAACTAATCAGGTTCGGAGATTTTAAACAGTAACGCCCTACGCCTATGGAAAGTAACCCTCCGCCCTCAAACCCAGACCCAAAAAAATGTTCGCTGATGTCGGATGAACTGGGCTACTAGACGAAAAAATTTAATCAACTCATACCACTTTAACAAATTCGTCGCCTTAAACATGACATTGGTAAAATGTAAATAATTTTCCTTGACGAAGGCATCATTTATTATGTTACATATATTTCAATTTTAAATTAAATGTTAAACTTGGCTATAGAAAATATATGTGCTAAAAGAGTTTAGTTTTTGTCGGTGCTACAAACGATACGATATATTTGGTCAAACCTCCCCCCCCCCCCAGTCCCATACCCCCCCCCCCTGCCCGCCCACCCAACCTACCCCAACAATCGTCTACGTTTTCAGAAAGAATAGCAAGAGAAATACAAACTTGACTCTGTCCAGGACGGCACATTACCGGTCTGGACGTGCAGTCAGCGTTTCCGACAACACCTGAATAACATTTATGAATAATAATAAGTTCGCTTAGGTAATTGAGGCCCGTTGTGTCGGTCGGTGACATCCATGAGCCACTGCATCGGCTTGGTTCCAGGTCTCGTTGAGAGCGAGGTAAAGCCGATGTCAGTGTCGCGAGCATTGTTTCTTGCATCTCTGACGATCGTCATCGATTCGCACTCGAGAATAAACTGATCTCACGCCTGTACTGCCTCCAGTCGCAAGGAATCAATATCTTCTATACGTTTTCATAACCTTCATCTCCACCAGGCCTCTATCTATCGGTTTTCCTCTTTTCTTTCAATCCATATCACCATTTGATCTTTTCGTATTTGGCCGCTATCGGCCCATTCCGAACTTCTCCCATTTCTTACGTCCTTCTGGTCACTTCATTCGGCCTTTGTCCGTTATTTGGTTTCCTGTTTCTCATCCATTAGAAGCCATATGATGATTTCTCAAATGATTATCCTATTTTCACTTTTGTATATTGATATTTTCCCCATTGATGTATTCTTCCCTTCTTTTATGATTCGAGGGTTTAGTATTGTTGTAGCTTCTTGTCCCTGATGAAGACTTTTTGGCCGTAACAAAGGTTTCGTTTGTGTTTCCGTCTCAGTACGGAATCTAAGCATGCATGTTTATAATATTTTTTTTCCATTTAGTATTTTTTAACACATTACACTTGCGCATGTACGGCACTCCGGGGGGTTTTAGTTTGAAACTTCGGGTCTGTGTGTGTGCGCGCGTGTGTGTGTGTACAGGTATATATATATATGCGTGTATGTTTTTGTTTAAGTGTATATGTTAATTTGGGTCTATCTGCGTACGCATGTGAGACTACTTACATGTGTGTGTGCCGGTGTACGCTAGTGTACATATGTGTTTCTACGTGTATGTGCATGTGCCAGTAATTTGAACTGTCAGCCCAAAACCCAACACTGCGACTGTTCATATTCGCCCCCTGCAGCGTATTAAACTGTCCTGTAGCAACCACCAGTTGGAGTTATCTGAGATCCACCAGATTAACCTTTTTTCTGAGATTATAAAGATTAATCCAGGCCTTTTGAATTTCGACATTAATCTGGGTAATCTAGGCGGATACAACCAAAACAGATTCCCTCAGATCTACTTGGTAATTCAGAAATGTGAACGATCAAAGTAGACTGGGAAGGGACGAAAATGGTGCAGTGATCGCTGTTCAATCAAATAGTTTACTTGAGTACTTAAGTGATTAGATATTTCAATATTGGAAACGATAAGTTCACGTGTTCTCGTACTAATCAAAGACTCGGAACAGACAGTTATCGGAATGTGAAAACTCTAATATACCATCTGCTTACAACTGGATACGGCCAATAAAACGAAACTGACAATTGCAGTAATCTCATTTAAGAACAGAGGTAAACATTCGGCGCTGTTATCTTCAACTATTGTATATGTCGAGTTGCTTCCCCTATGTGGAAACCGACTTGGCCACAATAATCTTCCAAATTTCGTTGCTTTTTATAAAAAAATGGAAAGAAAAAATCAACTCTGGAGTTAATGTTGTTGTTGTTTCTGTTTTTCCCCAATAGTTATGTTAATGTGATTAGTTTCTTTGTTCTGTCTGTTGTGGTAATCGTTGTTTACAGCTCGATATAAGATGTGTATGGACTAAAGTTTGACCACAAGGACGGATGTTATCGAGACTGCTGGAAAATGAGGACTTGCTGAAGACTCAGACCTTTTGTCCAAAAAAGGAGACCATCTAGAACATAGCTTGAATAAGCTTCTCTGGGGGGTTACAGATTTAAGGACTGACTATACACACAGACTGGGGTTAACTATACATACAGACTGGGGCTAACTATAAACTCAAACTGGGGCTAACTATACACACAGACTGGGGCTAACTATAAACTCAAACTGAAGCTAACTATACACACAGACTGGGGCTAACTATACACACAGACAGGGGCTAACTAAACACACAGATATGGGCTAACTATACACACAGACACAGGCTAACTTTACATACAGACTGGGCTAACTATACATACAGACTGGGGCTAACTATACAAGCTGGGGCTAACTATACACACAGATTGAGGCTAACTATACATACAGACTGGAGCTAACTATAGACTCAAACTGGGACTAACTTTACACACAGATTGAGGCTAACTATACATACAGACTGGAGCTAACTATAGACTCAAACTGGGGCTAACTTTACACACAGACTGGGGCTAACTATACATACAGACTGGGGCTAACTATACAAGCTGGGGCTAACTATACACACAGATTGAGGCTAACTATACATACAGACTGGAGCTAACTACAGACTCAAACTGGGACTAACTTTACACACAGATTGAGGCTAACTATACATACAGACTGGAGCTAACTATAGACTCAAACTGGGGCTAACTATACACACAGACTGGGGCTAACTAAACATACAGACTGGGACTAACTATACACACAGACGGGTAGCTTTACACAAAGACTAGAGCTAACTATACACAAAGACTGTGGTAACTTGACACTAATACTATAACTAATTTTATACAAAGACTAGAGCTAACTATACACACAGACTGGGGTAGCTTTACACAAACACTAGAGCTAACTATACACAAAGACTGAGGTAACTTGACACTAAGACTAGAACTAACTTTACACAAAGACTAGAGTTAACTATACACAACGACTGGGATAACTTGACACTAAGACTACTGGGGTAACTTGACACTAAGACTAGAGCTAACTTTACACAACGACTAGAGCTAACTTTACACAAAGACTAGAGCTAACTGTACCCAATGACTAGAGCTAACTTTACACAAAGACTAGAGCTAACTGCACACAATGACTAAAGCTAACTTTACACAAAGACTAGAGCTAACCATTCACAAAGACTTGGATAACCTTACACAAAGACTAGAGCTAACTTTACAAAAAAACAAGAGCTAACTATACACAAAGACTTGGATAACTTTACACAAAGACAAGAGCTAACTTTACACAAATACTAGAGCTAATTATACAAAAAGACTATAGCTAACTATACACAGATACTAGAGCTAACCATACACAAAGACTGAGGAAGCTTTATGTAAAGACTAGAGCTAACTTTACACAAAGACTACAGCTAACTATTTACAAAAGAATAGAGCTAACTATACACAGACTAGTGTAGCCTTATACAAAAACTAGAGCTAACTGTGCACAGATACTGGGATAACTTTACACAAAGACTAGAGCTAACTATACACAAAGACTAGAGCTAACTATACACAAAGACTAGAGCTAACTATACACAAAAACTAGAGCTAACTTTACACAAAGACTAGAGCTAACTATACACAAAAACTAGAGCTAACAATACACACAGACTAGAGCTAACTGTACACAGATACTGGGATAACTTTACACAAAGACTAGAGCTAACTATAGACGTATCAAAACCAAGGTTAAGAGAATGAATACGGGTAACAAAGATCAGATTATATTCAGTGCGGAACTTCTCTAGGATGTCGTGTCTTCCCTGTATCTACACAACAACAGACACACAACAGGTATCGCAGAACATGACGTACCATTTCACATCCAGTAAGCGATAGGGGCATTTATTATGCTGGGTGGATTGTTGTGATCTAAAGAGATCCGGTTAGTATCACAGATTAGTGTTTTTATATACCCGTGAAAGGATCGCAAAGAAACTGCGAAACTTGTTCTCCAGGTCTGCTAGCTCTTCTAGAGAGGAGGGCAGTAGCAGCGTGTCCCTCCCCCAACCCAGTAACGGAATAAAGAGTTTGGCAACGAGAGAACTCTGAAACAGACAGTCACGTTTATATGGAGGACCAACGAGAGAAGTCTGGAACAGACAGTCACGTTTATATGGAGGACCAGCGAGAGAAGTCTGAAACAGACAGTCACGTTTATATGGAGGACCAACGAGAGAAGTCTGAAACAGACAGTCACGTTTATATGGAGGACCAACGAGAGAAGTCTGAAACAGACAGTCACGTTTATATGGAGGACCAACGAGAGAAGTCTGAAACAGACAGTCACGTTTATATGGAGGACCAACGAGAGAAGTCTGAAACAGACAGTCACGTTTATATAGAGGACCAATGAGATTATTTGGAGGTGAACAACGACAATGACGGCAAAGACGACGAAGAAGAAGAAGAAGAAGAAGAAGAAGAAGAAGAAGAAGAAGAAGAAGAAAACGAAGAAGAATTTGTAACTTCATCCGTACCATTTTGAAGATCGTGAGCTTGAAACATGACAAAGGCGATAGCTAGCTGAGTTCAGACCTTTGTAAATTGTTGTCCAAGTAGAACAATGGGTTTGAAATGATACGACAAAGTTACTAACCTGGATCTATGGCCAGATGGACAGCACAAGAAAGGCCAACCTAAAATAATTTGATTGAAAACTACAGAGGCCGAAGATGAAATCTTGAACCAAAGCTAGCACAATAACCCAAGGATGCACGCAGACCGAGTCATGCGCTGTGGATCTGTTGCTGACCTGAAAGGCACTATTAAGGATGAAGGTCACTGACAGCTTCCCCATTATCGACCACAGATTAAGGAAGAGCAAAGAGAATATTTCCGTCTGCAGAGTTCAAATTTAAAAAATAAAGACCGACAGAAACAGTGACCACTCAATTAAGAATAAAACAATTGTACTCTTCGAAGTATCTTATGAAAGGCGACTAAAGAGAGAAGTGTATTAGGTTAGCAACTTCCTAATATAAAACCATTACTATTGAAATCACTGCATATATTCAGATAAATACTTTATATAAATTGAACCAGCTGTAATAGTGATTATATGCGTCTATGTCCAGCAAAATGTTAAAAAATTAATTAAATTAAGAACTGCTAACAAAGGTTTGAGGCGAAGAGAGATTACTGAGTAATATAATGCTGTATTTTATTGTTATTGTTGTCTAACTTGTTCACATTATCGCCCCCACCTTTACCACCTTTAAGTTTATTGCATATCAAATACAGTACACGATAACCCGACTTGGTAACTCATTTCTCTCACCTATCCTTTATTTCTCGTATTTCGTATACACATTTTGTTAACAGTGTGAGTTATAAAACATGGCATGTCGTAGAACGTTTGCGAAAACATTAGCAACAAAGATGGCGTAGTAACTGGCTGCGGGTCTACATTGCTCTACTGTTTTGTCTCATTATGGATACCGCAGACCACGGATTTGCCTGGAATTCACACTAGTCGACAACTTACACTTGTGTTCACGGAAACGTGGTGTTGTTTTCTGTTTGGACTGGCTAATTTGTTCGTTTTTTGTGATTTCTTCCGTCCGATTAGCATGGTCTGGACATTGGCTATATATATGAATGGTACTACGCTTAAACCTGTGTCGTATTTCACGGGTTAGTTCACACAGCTGAACTTCACGAAATTGGCGTGTGAGAAATTTAGATACTACTATAATGGACTGAACACAGCCGGGGAGAGATGCCACACAACGACACACAACGTTAGATGTCACCCCCACCCCCACCCCACCCCCCCCCCCCTCCGCTGCCTTGCGGGATACCTGTTTACGGGAAAGACTTCGGAAATAAACCCCGAGGAAAAATCTGCATTCTATGCTATCTCCATCTCCAGTCATCTCGATAAATATCTTGCCACTGTCCAAAGATAGCTCAGGACCAGAGAGTGAGGTTGACAAAAGACGTAGTTTCTTTCTCACTTTAATCCAAATCACCGCGCAAGTCATCCATTTCAGTGGACACAACAAGAGAAAAGACTGCCCACATGGCTGAACAGAGAGAGTGGTCTTCATCACATGTGATGGACGAACGTCATCATGAAAAAATTCCAACTAAAAAAATACATAACTCTTTCAGAAAATGTGTTTTAAATTGTTCAACAAACCAACGAATTTCTAATCTTGCATCGAATTATGTCTGGGTTTATCTGCCATTTTGTTAACATTCTGAAAAGATTAAATATCATTTCACTGTGTACTCTTCATTGTTGTAACCTACCCACAAACCACTTATAAACATTACGTCCCATTGTCCGCTGACCTTCAACTTTGTCCCGAAGTGACAGTTTCTCATATTTTCTAGCAGATTATTTAAGATAATAGTATTTCTGCTGGATATGCCTTCAGTCTGGGATCACGGCCAGGTTGTAAACACCACCTAGTCACGGAAACTTCCATCTCTAACCACTCAGTCACGGGGGCCTTCATCTCTAACCACTCAGTCACGTGACTCACGCCAGTTTAGAAAATTCGTTGCCTTAAACATGACAATGGTAAAATGTAAACACATCCTTTGGAAACGGCAACATTTGTAGTGTTACAAATATTTTTATTTTAAATTAAATGCAAAACTTGGCTTTATAAAATGTATGTGCTAAAAGAGTTTAGTTTTGGTCGGTGCTACAAACGATACGACATATCTGGTCAACACTCCACCCCACTCCCTCCCCTAACTACCTAAACAATCGTCTACGTTTTCATGAAGAATAGCTAGAGGAATACAAACTTGACTGTGTCTAGTACGGCACATTACTGGCCTGGATCTGCGTCAGCGTTTCTGACACATCAATAACATTTATGAATAATAATAATAATGGGTTCTAACCACTCAGTCACGGGGACCTCCATCTCTAACCACTCAGCCACGGGAACCTCCATCTCTAACCGTTCAGTCACGGGGATCTCTATCTCTAACCACTCACTCACGGGGACATCTATCTCTAACCATTCAGTCACGGGGACCTCCATCTCTAATCCCTCAGTCCCAGAACCTCGAACTCTAACCACTCAGTCCCGGAACCTCAAACTCTAACCACTCAGTCCCGGAACCTTCATCTCTAGCCACTCAGTCCCAGAACCTCGAACTCTAAACACTCAGTCACGGAGCCTCCATCTCTAACCACTCAGTCACGGCAACCTCCATCTCTAACCACTCAGTCTCAGAACCTCGAACTCTAACCACTCAGTCCCGGAACCTTCATCTCTAACCACTCAGTCCCAGAACCTCGAACTCTAACCACTCAGTCACGAAGTCTCCATCTCTAACCACTCAGTCACGGGAACCTCTATTTCTAACCACTCAGTCCCAGAACCTCGAACTCTAACCACTCAGTCCCGGAACCTCCATCTCTAACCACTCAGTCCCGGAACATCAAACTCTAACCACTCAGTCCCGGAACCTTCATCTCTAACCACTCAGTCCCAGAACCTCGAACTCTAACCACTCAGTCACGGAGTCTCCATCTCTAACCACTCAGTCACGGGAACCTCCATCTCTAACCACTCAGTCCCAGAACCTCGAACTCTAACCACTCAGTCCCGGAACCTTCATCTCTAACCACTCAGTCCCGGAACCTCCATCTCTAACCACTCAGTCCCGGAACCTCAAACTCTAACCACTCAGTCACGGAGCCTCCATCTCTAACCACTCAGTCCCGGAACCTTCATCTCTAACCACTCAGTCCCGGAACCTTCATCTCTAACCACTCAGTCCCGGAACCTCTATGTCAAACCATTCGGTCACGATAATCTCTATCTCTAACCACTTAGTCAAGAGAAACGTTATCTCTAACCACCTAATCAAGGGAATCTCAATATATATAGCTACTAAGTCACGGATCCTGCATATATAACCACTAAGTCACGGACCCTTCATATATAACCACTAAGTCACGGGACCCTCCATCTCTATCAAACCGCTTATTCCAACCTACCAATGCACTGTCAAGATTCAGCTGTCGGATACAGGCACTGGACTGTCACGGTTCAACAGTCGGAGCCAGGCACTGGACTGTCATGGTTCAACAGTCTGAGCCAGGCACTGGACTGTCATCGTTCAACAGTCGAAGCCAACCACTGGACTGTCATGGTTCAACAGTCGGAGCCAACCACTGGACTGTCATGGTTCAACAGTCGGAGCCAGGCACTGGACTGTCATCGTTCAACAGTCGGAGCCAGCCACTGGACTGTCATGGTTTAACAGCCTGAGCCCGCCACTGGACTGTCATGGTTCAACAGTCGGAGCCAACCACTGGACTGTCATGGTTCAACAGTCGGAGCCAACCACTGGACTGTCATGGTTCAACAGTCGGAGCCAGCCACTAGACTTTCATGGTTCAATAGTCGGAGTCAGGCACTGGACTGTCATCGTTCAACAGTCGAAGCCAACCACTGGACTGTCATGGTTCAACAGTCAGAGCCAGGCACTGGACTTTCATGGCTTAACAGTCGGAGCCAGCCACTGAACTGTCGCGGTTCACAGTCGGAGCCAGCCACTGGACTGTCATGGTTCAGCCATGGCCATGGTTCAACAGTCGGAGCCAGCCACTAGACTGTTGTGGCTTAGCCATGGCCGTGGTTCAACAGTCGGAGCCAGCCACTGGACATTCGTGGTTCAGCCATGGCCATGGCTCAACAGTCGGAGCCAGCCACTGGACTGTCCTGGTTCAGCCATGGCCATGGTTCAACAGTCGGAGCCAGCCACTGGACTATCGTGGTTCAGCCATGGCCATGGTTCAACAGTCGGAGCCAGCCACTTGACTGTCGTGGTTCAGCCATGGCCATGGTTCAACAGTCGGAGCCAGCCCTTGGACTGTCATGGTTCAGCCATGGCCATGGTTCAACAGTCGGAGCCAGCCACTGGACTGTCGTGGTTCAGCCATGGCCATAGTTCATCCGTCGGAGCCGTCAGAGCCGACCACTTCACTGTCACAGCCGTGAATCTACAAATAACTCTATTACTACGACGTTATGTCCCCCTATTGACGGTCCACACGGGAAATATTTAGTGCTGACATATAAATGCCGCCTGCCTCTGCAGTCCTCATATGCCGTTCAGGATAGGATGTTATTTTTAACTACCTATAATAAAACAACCACCTGGTGCTTTACTTACCTCACTCTGTTTCATTTGACTCTGTTCTACAGTCACACTCTTGCACAACTTTCACACGTGCCCTTAAGGTGAGACCCTTCCATTGCACTTTGGTTGGGCTGACTTCTGAAAGCGCACAAACTTAGCATAGGTCATATAGACGCACACACACATCCAAGCACTGGTTTATGCGTCTAAATATCGCCCAATTGACTACGGTCTGGGGTGGAATAGGCAAACACGTAAAATAAAGAAAATAAAAATACTTTGCTGACGTTTTTAACGTACGTCATTGTGGTCATAAGACTAACATTCATACCATTCGGCCAGCGTTACCCAATAGACAGATAATTCCCTTGTGTCGCTTCGAAGCCTCAGCATTGCCAGGACTGTAGTATTGAGGTACATACTTAACCCTACCATTGAATAAGGGTTCTAATAATCTAATTGAACGCTCTTCAACCTTTCTATACCTGGTTCGCACTTTTGTAACTTTCGTGAAGGTCATGTTTTGTTCTTATCGCCCACTAACATCTCAATTGAAGAAAATTCCAGATCGTTCTCTGTCTGCGTAATTTTAATGTTTTTAATCATCATGTAGCATGTCCTTTGCAGAACGTCGCTCCCATCACAGCCCGTATCAAAGAAACTTGGTCTCTTGCCAAATCTACATCCTTCTCCAGAGACATGCCCAAGCATTCCTTGACATCTTGGTGCCATCGGTTCATGGTCTGCCCCTACCTCTTTTGCACGACACTACACTTTCAATTACCGCCCTCACAAGACCGTTGTATCATCTGATGTGGCCAAAGTATTTCAATTTTCTGTTCATGATGAAATTTATGAACCAGTTCTCCTCTTTATGCCAACTTTGTCGAATGCCGGCATTCTTCTTTTTTCTGTCCACGGTATTCTGATGATCTTTTTATAACATTTCGACTCGAAGGATTCGATTCTTTTCCCTGTGGTTTGGGTGTGTCCAAGTTTCAATAACAAATGCTGCCACCGGAAAAGCACAGGTTCTCAAAGCTTGCACTTTTGTCGGTTTGTTGGTATTCTGCGATAGTTTCCTCGGGTTGTGTTTATAATACAGCATGTAATTATTCTTCTGCTATCCAACTGAAAGCTAAGCTTGTCCACTTATTTAATCCTGCAGCGGACGCACATTATAAAACATAATCATCCAACCATTCCAGATCATAATCATCAACATTTTCTCTCAACAATGATTGATTACTTGTTTTGTAAACCAAACAAGCGGCCACAATAATAAAAAAAAATGCATATTTTAAAAAAGGAAGAGAGTGCATGTTTACTTAAATTTGCCTTCCAGTTCCTGCACTGCGAGCTCCATACCTGCACCTGATCTATATTTAGCGTCCACACTACCTACACACTTGATATGTGTGTGCTAGGTCACACGTACGCGCACATTAGAGCATTAGTGTGCACGAGCACACTAGGAAAAGACCTACTAAGCTGTTCTTCTGCTGTTGGAAAAGTGTGTTTATCATTTAAACAATACGTTTATTCTAGCTATTGTCTGGCTCTTCTTCAAGAATATACGTTCAACAGAAGGTGTTCTGAGAAACTTCTAATATCGATCTGTTTGGACCATAAAACGGGCTTTGGCAATGAATTCTGATCATTGATGTACAGGTTCTTTTCGACATATGTGATTATTGTATGCAGGTTGAAACAATGAACAGGTAAATATTCTTATTCTTCCTCTTTCGTTCGCTTTAAAATATTGTCAATATGTGCAATGTTGTCTCTTGTATAAACTTTACTGTCTTTTGAAGTTCACATAAAGGTCCATAAAGTTTCTCTATCATTGTTGTTTCTATGGGCCAGCGAGATTTTCTCTGTATATCATATTCGGGGCAGTTTTGTAGTATGTGCTCTGCTGTCTGGGGTGCCTGTCTGCATGTGCTCATGGCTGAGTTGCAAATCTTCATTTTTGTGTATTTACAGGTAAATATCTTAAAGTCTTTATAAGTTGTTGCCCAATTATCTCCCTAATTACACCCATCACGTAATATGCCAAATAATATGTCATGTAGGACCTTCTATTCTTCCCTTTGTGCTTGTCTGTATCTGCACGTTTTTAAATCTCTTGTGTTTCCATTACGTGTACTTATACAAAAAATTAATAATCTGTTCCTTTCCTATTTTTTTCTTTTTCTTTCTTTGCTATATATAGCTGTTATATTTAATTTTAGTAACTCAGTTACGCTGCTGAACTCAATTCCGAAATCACTCATTCATGATCAACACCATCATTAATTAGTTCATTTATATAGTCATTCTTTATTGTCATTTCATAAGCCACGTCAAAACTCACACAATTGCTGGCACACTCGCTACGTGATTCTCCCAAAACTCACACAAACTCACACACTCTAATGCTAATTCATAAAGTGTATTTGTGTATTTAGCAAGACTGTCTCTGGCTATCGCTCTCAATAATCATTTCATCATCAATTTACTTAGCCAATATTACAAACTTCCTATTCATTCCTCCCCGTCCAAACCATTTCTGTTCTGTCAATCATTCTATTTTTCTGCCACTAGAGTTTTGAATGCCGTACAATCCAGAAGTACACGTATCCTGTCTGAGCTACTGAACGGTCCCAACTCAGCTAAAGATTTAGAGAACGCCCTTTTATATGCCTGCCAAGAAGGTCTGGCAGACTGTGTCAAGTGCTTACTACAACAAGGTAATCTGTAAGCAGCATTCAATAGTATAGTCCTCTATTATGCACAGTAAATTAGGATCTGTCTGTGATCGCTCACCTTAAATAAGAATTTAAAGGATGAAGTGAAATTAGGAACATTTCTTTGTGCCCTGTCTATCGACTTGCAATTGTAACATCTACATAGGTTTTCTGAAGCACATTGAAAGAAAGCTAAAGGTAATCCCATAGCATTCACTGTGGTCGGGGATGAAGTGTTAGAGCCTTTATTCTACTGAGCCACAACTTTGTGAATTGGGGGCTGCAAGTTCCCTTCCTCGCTGCCGTTTTCTTTCCATAGCCATCAGTCAGGTACCAATTAACAGCTGCGTCGGCTGGAGCTACCAGTAGCAAGAGTTGAACCCCGTACATTTGCCACGAAAAGCGATTGCCACTGCACTAATCAGCTGCTCTTATGAAGAAAGGATAAGTTTATATAAATATATATGCGAGGTTTTGGGTCTGCAAAGATAAAGTATGTTGCTAATGCACGCCCGCATCTCGAGTTCCAGCTCCCCAAATTTGGCATAAGGATTCAATTTGATCTTTTTTAAAGTTTAGTTTTATGATTATAATGAACTAAGAACGTTTTAGTACACGTTAAAAAATTTTAAAAATTCAACTTTAAATTTAATGATTTTTTTTTCATTTACAAAGTTAGCTAAGAGTGACCCCCCTTGATCCAATTATAGGTGCAGTGCGCATGCACATGATGAGTGGGATGAGAGTGGAAAGATGGGTGAGAAAAGAGGAGTTGGTTAGAAAAGATAGGTGATTTGGGGGAAGATATCAACCAGTTAAGGGGAAAGAGATAAGCGCAAGAATGAGTGAATGTGTTGATATTGACGAAATGATAGGTATATATGAAATGCAATGTGGATGTGATGGAGGGATGGTGTGCAGGAAAGTTAAAAAAAATATACACTACTTTCATAATTATCGAAGACAACACCGGTATATATAAAATAAAACAGCATGCAAGTTCTTTAGCAACAGAACAAAACTTCAGAATTAATTCATGTATCTCTACATTTCATTCCCTGAGGTATATGACTGAAAATCTCACACATCGCTCACTTCTATTTTTGGTAAAAAAGTTTTACTCAATCTCTTTTTATTTACCTGTTCTTGGATTCTAGGATTGTATTGTTTTATCTTGTTATTTTCTACCTTAAAACTAATATGTGATTATTTTATGGGGGAAAATTGCATAGCCACTTCATGGACAAGCGGCCTTTATTTCACAACTCGTTAATCTCCGATTGGTCTCAGCAAACGGAAATAAACGTACGTCTGAATGATTATGTTAAATCTCACTATCAGTCTTGCCCAGTTATATGAAACGGTTTAACTACACTTGGATAAAACTTCTCTATCAGGGTCGGCTAACCCGAATGTCATGTCTGCCAGCGGGTACACGCCTCTGTATCTGGCTGTCAAAGAGGGTCACCCTGATGTTGTCGCTGTTCTGTGTGAAGCTGGAGCAAAGATGGACGCCAGAGTCGGCAACAACAGCACAGCTCTGCACGTGGCAGCTAAATTGGGCAAAGACGAATGTTTGGAGGTACATTACAGAGCGTATGCTTTGAAAATGTTTGAAATATAAAAGAAAATTATTTCTGTATCACAAAACAAATGGCCAGAGCTGAGTTTAACCCAGTACTCAATTTTGCGATAATACATTTTATGTTCATTAACAATAGTCGTTTCTGTAGTCATTTCTTAATTATGACGAAGTTTTTTGTCGAAAACAATTTTAGTTGTCTTTTAGACCATGCCACATTTGGTTTTCTCTCTGTTCAGCTCATTTTATTCATATTTCTGTAACACATCTCAAAAGCCTGCAAGTATTTATCTTCTTGTATTTATTGTCCATGTGTCAGTATCGTACAGCGTCAGAGACCAGAAACAAGTGGTTATAATTCCGTTCGTAATGTCATATTAATGCTACCTGATATCAGGCTTGATTTTTCCGTTGGTTCTTTGGCTATGATCTTTGTTTTGGTCTTATATATATATATATATATATCATACACGTTTGATGTTTTGCTTCATTTATCGTATCCTAATTGTACTGAATTTATTGTATACTAGTTGAACTACATTTATCTGATCCTAGTTGTACTGCATTTATCTGATCACAGTTGTACAGTGGCGAAGTGGTTAAGCCATCGGCCTCGTAATCAGGTGGTGTGGGCTCGACTCCGGACTCCGCCGTCTTTTTCACGGGTGCTTGATGCGGAGTCCCCTGCGTCTCGTAGTCGCCCCTCAGTCGTCTTGTCCTTGAATTGCCACTGGGATCGGGCGGCACGAGACGAGAGAGTGAGGATTAAAAAGTAGCGCAGTTAATCCTTGCTAAAAATAACGCTAGCAAAATAAATATGCCATCATCGTCTACGATGGATGGCGACCTTTGCCTTTGCCTTGTTGTACTTCATTTATCTGATCCTAGTTGTTCTGAGTTTATCTTATTCTAGCTGTACTACATTTATATGATCTTAGATGCACTACATTTATGTTATTATAGTTGTATTACTTTTATATGATCCTAGTTGTATTACTTTTATATGATCCTAGTTGTACTACTTTTGTATGATCCTAGTTGTACTACATTTATATGATCCTAGCTGTCCTGAGTTTACCTTATTCTAGTTGCACTACATTTTGTCTTATCCTAGCTGTACTATATTGATCTTATCCTAACAACCATCAGACTTCATGGGGCTCGTCTTTATTCACTGTGTGAACCAAAACGACTTTGGAGAGTAATATTCATTGTTATTTCTTTCGCTAAACTCTAATTTCCAAGTAAATTCCAAATCTCATAGTTAATAAAAGTTGGTCAATTATAATAATCAGGTTAGTTAATGCAGTCAGATATAACAATAGATTGGTGTCATCAGAGAGATATATGGTTACGGTTTTTCCGATAGATTGAGAGAGCAGATTGTTGCTGATAAGAAGAGTTTATATGGGCAGCACCCTCCACTTGGAGAATGAAGATGGAAGCAGTGACGTCAGCAATGAGACGGATATCTGAGACCTTTTAAACAAGGACAGTTGTGTCGGACTCTGAATCGTTACTTCGGAAGGTACATAAGGGCTGACTAGGTCATGAGTCGACGGCATCTGTAGAGGCCTTAAACAAACAAGAGATGGTGGCGAACTACTTCTCTGGCCATGTTAGAGTTCAGAACAACGAAAGGGCTCCCATCCTTGCTTCATCATCATCCGTTTGGGTACTCTAGATGTTGATAAGAGTGATATTTTAAATGCTATCAATGGCTGCTTGCTGGATGATGCCGCCACAGTAGATGAATGTACAAGTCAAAGTCTGCAAAGTTTAGAAATCAAACGAGGATAGATTGGAATATGGTCGATGAGAGGACAGAGCAAGAGTGTGTACGACCAACGAGCTACATGAACCATTAACATGCACACCCTTCGCCATGTGCTGAGAGACTGAGCATCTATGTGTATGCGTGGAACGTAAAGTTGATTCTTAAGAACGTAACGGAACATAATAAAGGTATTCGACAGATCATAGAAAAAGCGCAGAAAATATAGTCTGCGCAAGCTCTGCAGAAGTCGGGATATTTAAATGTACAAAGTCTTTTATGAGGCTGTAAGGACAACATTCAGTATTTGTTAAAGTTCCTTTTTTATGAACACATGTTTTCAAACATGAAAATAGGAAGGGACAAAAAACAATATTCTTGTCTGACCAATGATCATTTAGAAAACAGCTGGAAGATGAATTCAACAAATATGACTAGAATTCAACAAAAGTGTTGCCAAGAGGATGTGTAACGCCTTTCATTAAGTCTGTAAGACAAATAGTAATTTATTCATGTTAAATTGACAAATTTATATTTAATTTTGCTTAAAGTAAACATAATAAAGAAATGTAAAATTGTCTTTATTATTTTGTGTGAAATCAAAATGCTGTATAAAAATAAAAATATTTGTTACTTTCATCACACCTATCATCAAAATCAACAATAACAGTGTTTATTGTCGGATGACATTAACATTGATTCCATAGTAATGTCACTCCTACACAGGTAAGATATTATGTTGTACCTGTACAGCACGGATTTTTTTACATTGGAGCTCATTACACGTTGTGCAAGCCTGCTCGAAATATTTCTTATATAACCACCTTATCGGTACATTTATTGAAATCAATTTCCTCAGATACTGCTGGAAAGAAATTGTTGCGTCAATGTTTTGGATTCCACTGCCAGCACTGCCCTGATCTTAGCAGTGAGGGGTAAACATTACATCGCCATTGATAACCTCATTACAGGAGGGTGTTCCCTTGACAACCGTGATGATCAGGGACGGACGGCTCTACATTATGCATGCCACACGGCAGTGGCAGTTGATAAGCTTCTACGCGCGGGTAAGTATACTGGACACAAACTTTCTTATGACATATACTGTTCATCTTCACATTTTCTCTCCAATGTGAAGCATAGGCCTCAACTGCAGACGGTCCCTTTTAAGGGAAGCATGTTCCTAAACATGGTATCCTTCGCGTGATGAGGTCCGATCTAGCAATCCTCTCCGCTGTCTTGCATTCTTCATTGCATTGAAGAGTTTAGTCTAACCATCATTTTTACAGCCAAATAAAATTGATCGAATTGTGTCCAGCACACAAGCCCCGACCCTTAAATACGAGACATGCACTGAAACACTACTGCCAACTCATGAAGTTGCTTACTATGGTTTTCACAAAGACCAAAAACCTCTGGAGTAATGGTAAGTCTTCTGAGTTTCAAAGTATAACTGGTTTTTTTCCAGAGATCAGGAACAGAAGACGAGTGTAAGTAACAATGTTAATGTAAATACACTGAACTAACTCAATGTAAATACACTGAACTAACTCAATGTAAATACACTGAACTAACTCAATGTAAATACACTGAACTAACTCAATGTAAATACACTATTTAGATTTTTCAAGCAGGGGGTCGTGGGCTTCCCCACGAACTGACTGCACTGTATCGTTGTATTTTGAATACCGAGACAGTTCCACGGGAGATGAAAGATGCTAAAATTGTGAGCCTGTACATGCAAAAGGGCAATCGTCCATCCTGTGACAATTACAGGGGTAGCTCCTTGCTGTCAGTCGCAGGCAAAATGATGGCCAGAGTCCTGCTCAACCATCTAACTGAACATTTTGGGCAGAGTTTCTTCCCTAAGAGTAAATGTGGTTTTCGTGCCGGTCGTGGGATGGTTGACACGATATACGCAGCACGTCAACTGCAAGAACAGAATTGTGACATGTACACAGTTTTTGTCGATCTGACTAAAGCCTTTGACACCGTCACTGGGGATGGACTCTGGCAAATCATGGCGAAGGTTGGCTGCCCCTGCAAATTGATTGCGATCGTTCGCCAATTGCATGATTGAATGATGTTAGTTTGTCTACAGCCTTCCCAGTCACCACTGGTGTCAAACAGGATTGTGTTCTGGCACCGACACTCTTTAGCTTGGTCTTTGCAGCGATGCAGTCCACCATGACGGAGTTTTCGGCTGTGTGCAGTGACGTTGGTCTCACGATAAACACTAGGAAAACAGGTACTCTTCTAGCCTGCCCATGGGGAGCCGTACATCGAACCTAACATTACTGTACAGAGCCAACGTGTCCAGGCAGTCGCTTTGCTTCATCTATCTAGACAGTACCTTCACTAGAGAGACCAATATTGTCTGTGAGGTCAATAATAGGATTGCTAAGACAAGCTCTGCGTTTGGGAGGTTCCGAGCAAACGTCTGGAGCCGATAAGGTATCAGTGCCACCACCAAGGCGAAAGTGTATCGTGCTGTAGTGTTATCCACTTTTTCGCATGCCTGTGAGGCATGGGCAGTGTATGGCAGACATGTCCGACAGCTCAATCGGTTTCCCTTTAGGTTGCTGGCGGATCAGGTGGTAGAACAAGGGGCCTAACTCTGAAGTCATTGGCAAAACTAACATGTTGATCTTCCACACACTTCTGAAAATAACTCCGCTGACGTGAACTTTGTTTGCATGCCAGATGAGCACATCCCTCAGCAGCTGTTATACGGTGAGCTCATAGCAGCTACACGCTCCCCATCTGGAGGAGGGGACAGAATAAACGCTACATAGACTCCTTAAAAATGTCTCTGAAAAGATGCAATATTGATTTCACCTCCTGGAAGATGTTTGCACAACAACCATACCACCTGGCGCGCTAATATCACCGATGGTGCTCAGATCACATAGAGTATAGCCATCACGGAGGCTCAGCAAAAGCCTGCTGCCTGCAAAAGCATGAAGTTTCCACAACCGGTTTTCCACATGTGTGCTCTGAATGTGGCAGGGTATATCGCTCCAGGCTTGGTCTTCTCAGATGACACATTTAGTAGCAATAGTATGATGCTGTCGCCATCTTTGCTTGGGATGGGCAACTATTATTATTATTATTAATACATTAAACTAATTTAATGTAAATACACGACACTATTCAGGCCTTCAAAGACCTTAACAATGGGCCAAACATGTTGTAAAAAAGTCTCAGGCTGTTCCATCTTGTTGGTCAATGAACTTAATTATGAAGCATCAAAAGTTCAAACAGGGTCTCTTAACAGCATAGTGAGACCCGGGCAAAGTAATGCACATGAGCACCTACCCACCTATTCACCGGAATAAGAATCTGCGAGGTCAATACAATCAAACCTTTCGATTTATTGATACTATCAACAACATAAACGTTTAGACCACACAAAAAAACATCATAGGAAAGGCATCCTAGGAAGAAATGTTACTGGAGGTGAAATTTGGGTTCACTACTACCAGAGGATTGAACAACATAAACGTTTCAACATTATAAGACTTAAAAAAAAACATTTAAACAACAAATGGGGACCAATTGGCAAGCCGTATATTATAAATTTAGGAATTATACATTGTTAATCAGCACAAATGTTAAGGCAATTTATTTGTTGAAAATTGTTTTATAATTGGGTTGGAATCAGTGGTGTTCAGGAAGCCATTTTCGATGCACGTGAGCGAAAGCCAGTTCAAGGGCTGCTCTGTCATGCTACGAAACTAACTCTGAATAAGCTTCAGACCTGAAAATGATCGTTCTCCTGCACATTCAGTCACCATCATACACATTAACAATCTAGAATCGATTTCATAATCGAGAAACAAAAATTGCAAGTTGCTCGAAATTAATAGTATGTACAACGCAGCGAGTCTCACATGTTCCATCAAGAACCATCAAGTGATTGAGATACTTGCATTCATTTAGAACAGGGGTCTCAAACTCAAACCAGCATACGAGCCCAAATTGATAAATCATATAGCCCGCAGACTGTACCACGATAAAGGCTGCATTTATTCTTCTTTCTCGCAAACAAGTAGGTCCATTTCACTTTGTTCTGAATTGTAACCGGTTGCTTCAAATTGAGACCTTATAATTGAGATAGAAATTCGAAAAATCGGGCCATTGTCGCGTAAGCTGACAGTACCGTTGCTAAAATTTCTTGAATGTCCTGCAGGTGGTATAATGGTGCAGACGATCAACATGACGTCATAGTAGTCTATTAGTGACATACACAAAAGACGGTCATCGTTCTGTTATCCGTATTTTTAAACAGCGAAAGGGAGAAGCCTATTGAAATAAGTAGAATGAAGGTGCAGTACTGTAGTGTGTACATGCCATGCCAGCGCGTGCACGAATGGAGTAGAGAGTTCTAAAAGGACTTGAGTTCTGTGACATACTCTTCTCGACCGGGTCAGGCACACAGAAAAGTGACACCACCGTTAACTGCAGCGGTTGATCATATTGTAATAAACAATCGCTGAGTGACAGTGAATTAAATAGGCTCCCTTCTGGACATCAGTCAAGGTTCAGTAGACCACATCTTCCATGGTGTACTCCAGCTCCACAAAATGTATGTGAGCTGATACTTCTTCTTCTTCTTCATCGTACGCAGTCAGACAGTAACCATTATTTTTTCGAAAAAAGCGGCGGTCATCCTGAGGCTGTCGACACTGCCATAGAGCTTGTCTTGTGGTTCCACTGGTGATGGCCACATCTGCTCTCTCTGATCCTTGTATGTCGGGCAGTTCTGCAGCAGATGTTCAGCGGTCATTTTCCCGGTACCACACGGGCATTCGTCGGTTCCACCTATCTTCAATTTGTTGAATAGGTGGTACCTCAGTCTATTGTGGCCAGTGCGAAGTCTGAAGACAACGACCTGCTCTCTTCGGTTCAACTGGTAATATGCATCGTTTTTGGTGTAACCAGTATGTTCGGTTTCCCATTTGGTCATGTATCTGGCTTTAATAAGCCGTTTTGACTCTTCGTACGTCATACTGGTATCTGTTTGTGGTAGTCTTGCACCTTCTTTTGCCAGTCTGTCTGCCTCCTCGTTGCCTTGGATGTTGCAGTGTGATGGGACCCACTGTACTACTACCCTTTTTGGTGCGGACTGCTGGCATAGTTGACAGAGTACTGCTCTTAAGTCATTAAGCTCAGTGTTTTTCTGGCTTTTTAGCGCTGTGACTACGGCCAGAGCATCTGTAAGCAGGACTGTATGGCTTTCATTTTCTTTATGTGTCACCATTTCTTCCACTGCCGCCCTCAGTGCCTCTGCCTCCGCTCTGAAATTGCTTGTGTACTTATCAGTAGCGAATGACAGTGTTATTTTTCTGCCATTTGGTAGGTTCAGGAATGCTCCAGCCCCCCCCCCCCCCCCCCCCCCCCCCCGTTCTGTGTAGTGTTTGTTACAGAACCGTCGGTGTATGCATGGGTCCAGTCCATGCTTGGGTAGTTTTTCGATAAAAAGCTTAGGAGCTGATTCAAAAACTGAAACAACCACATGTTGTTGCATGTAAATAGCTTATGGGGCGGTTTGAAGTAGATGATAAACGGATCCTAGTAAGAAATGTTACTCGATATGACATCTGGGTGCACTACCACCAGCTGCAACCCAAGAGATAGAGAGAGAGAGAGAGAGAGACAGAGAGAGAGACAGAGAGAGAGAGAAATACAGAGATAGAAAGAGAGATGGAGATAGTGTAAGGAATGGCACAATCCCTCAACACCAAACCGAAGAGGTTCCACATACACCGATATACAGTGAAGGTTATGTTGACTTCCGTCTGGAATGAACGAGGCTTTTTATACATGCTTCAAGGAAACTGTCACCAGTGTCACGTATACAGATCTTCTCAGGGATCATCTTTAGGCCATTATCCATTGTAAGGTTTCATGTGAAGCTTCTTTGTATAATCATTGCTGGGAAACTGCTAATGTAGGTAGTGAACTCATATGATAGTGATAGTTTGTCCATCACAAGTGATGAAGACCACTCTCTTTGTTCAGCCGTGTGGACAGTCGTATCTCTTGCTGTGTTGATAGTTTGTCCATCACAAGTGATGAAGACCACTCTCTTTGTTCAGCCGTGTGGACAGTCGTATCTCTTGCTGTGTCCGCTGAAATGGGTGACTTGCGCGGTGATTTGGATTAAAGTGAGGAAGAAACTGCGCCTTTTGTCAACCTCACTCACAGAGCCTAAGCTACCTTTTGCCAGTGGCAAGACATTCATCGAGACGACTGGAGATAGCATAGGATGCAGATTTTGCCTCAGGGTTACCACCGAAGCCTTTCCGTAAACATGTAACCCGCAGGGTAGAAAGGTGGGATGGCATCTAACGCAGTTTGTCGTGCCTTTTCGATAACCACAAGAGGTCGTATGGACAACACTCAGCGTGTGAGTGAGTCTGGCATCTCTCCCCAGCTGTATTCAGTTCATCATAGTAGCATCTAAAATTCCCACACCCCAAATTCGTGAAGGTGAACCGGCAGAACTAACCCGTGAGATACGACACAGGAATAACTAGTTTAAACGTAGCGCCATTCAGCCGGCGTCCAGACCAGGATAAACGGATGGAAGAAATCACAAAAAAAGAACGAAATAACAAGTCCAGACGGAAAAAAACTCCTCGTATCCGTGAACACAAGTGTAAGTCGTCGACTAGTGTGAATTCCAGGCATCCATAATGATCCAAAACATTAGAGAAATGTAGACTCGCAGCCAGTTACGGCGCCATCTTATAGGCTTTATGTAAAGGGCCTGCTGTTGGGGTGGACTCGAGAGTATCACTTGGAACGAAAAAGCAAAAGATTATCGCTGTATAAAACTGAACTGATATACCATGTTTGAATAATGACTTAATGAATGCTCGTCGCTTATTTCAAGGCACATGTAGCTTTCCAGCAGGTTCGACCTTGAGCTGCCCTTTCTAACCTCTCTCCAATTCCGGTCCATGAATCGATATGATGTCCCCAGTCTCTTATCCTGGTGTTTCTTCGCGTCTTCCACTTTTCCTGCTAATTTCACGTTAGAGCATGTTTGGCCACTTTGAAAGTGCTTTTCATATGATGTGTCCCATCCAACCCCATTTCCTACTTTTTATTTGTTACTTCACTGGCTGTTGTTGGCTCATTTCTCACAGCTCTCCGTTGTTCATGGTGTCCAATTATCCTCTGTAGATATTTATTGTTGATCAACTGCAATTTTGTCGTTATTGTCATTGCTGTTCTCTGCTCTGTACATGAGTACTGAAATAACATTGGAACTAAACAATCTTCATTTGGAATTAGTCTTTATTTTCTTTATTTCCAAATATTATTTACTAACATGATTCCGTAGTATCTGAGTCGCAAATCGTATTGCACCACACCAAGACAAGTTCAATCTGAGACCTGGAACATGAAGGCATTAGCACTTCACCCCTGGCAGCAGAATCTACTATTGGCATACCTTGACCATTCTAGCTATTAATATGCTCCCAATCGCTTGCTTTGTTTTATTTCCTTTCCTGTGCGTGCGAAGAGGGACATCACGGTTATACTAGGAACACTTCACCTCAATTCCTGGAAACAGAATGTGTAACATCAGGAACCAGCGTGGTGGGGATTCATAGTGATGAGCCTACAGAGATACCTACTTCACATTGCACTAAAGCCATGAGGAACCATGTCTACCTCCTTCAGTAAATTTTGTGCTGTAAGAAATGTCCATGTAGTCTGATACCAAAGAAAAATCGCCAAGAGTAAAATTAAATAAGCACGAGTAGATTCGATCAACAACAACACCAACAACAACAACAACATCACATTTCTTTAGAAATGAGCGGATAACTGTCAATGACTCAAAATTGGCTTCAAGAAGAAGGGTCATGCCGGACCAAGACCTTATTCCACATCGAAGTGGCGGCACTGGAAATAGGCAGCACTTGCATAGTTTGGCTAAGAAGATAGGGGCCGAGGGAAAACCAGGTTCCAAAACATGTTGTTCTGAAACTGGATGTTTCAGGCCGAAACATGTTGATTTTGCAACCTTGCGTAAAACTACGACACAACGACATGTTCAGGACAAATGCCAGAAAGAAAGAAAGAATTTCTTTAGAACAAAATACAACTTCAGAATTTCCAGTCATCACTTTACCATAAATATTCTCAAACCACCCATAAGACCAACAATATATAACAAGAATCATGTGACAAGTCGGTTTCTCATACCATAATTTCTTCATGTTTGTCTGGTCCTTAACTAACCACGAAATTACTGATATTATCAATCCATCATAACTGTCATCAGTCCACTCCAAACAGGTGCCAGCGTCAACATTCGTGACAACCAGGGTTGTACACCGCTGCTTATGGCCGCAACTGAAGGATTCGACCGTGTTGTGCACAGTCTATGCCAGTCTCCTGGGATAGACGTTAACATCTCTAACTATTGTGCGCAGAAAACACCTTTGCACATATTGGCATACAAAGGACACATAAGGTATTCTGAACCTGTATTGTTTTCATAAAGTAATGTTTTTTTTCCCCCTACCATAAACTTTTGTCATTCTAATGTGAGCACGAGGGTCGATTGGGGTCAGAGATGACGATAGAAGTAATCTGACCAGTAATTGGGATCGAAGATTCAACAGTGAGTGAGTTGACAGCACCCAGTTACTTGTAGCTCCTTGCTTGCATCAGGGTCAGTGACCAATAACTGACCAAGGCTCTATTCCGCTTCCAAGTGGCAGCCCCGAAAACAGACAGTAACCATGCAGCATTGCTAAGAGATTTGGGATCCAAGAAAGAAAGCAAACCAGGTCCAAAAAAATGCCTTGCTGAAATCGAATGTGCCAGACCGAAAAGCGCAGATATCGCAGCCAACCTTTAAACTGGTATACAACATCACAAACCTTGTCAGGACGAATGCAGAAGAAGAAGAAAAAGAAAAAGAAGAAGAAGAAGAGTAAATTTCTTTTTGTTATTTTTATCTTATTTAAAGTTATTTTCAGAATTGTACAATTTAGTTTGAGTTGATTTATTCCATCAATGTCTACCAGGACGTGCATTACATTGGATGGGATCCTGCAAATGCGTTCAAACACAAAGAAAGAAAAAAACTGAAGACTTTTGCATTCTGCATGTGGAACGTTCGGGACGTACAAGACAGCACCAATGGCAAAAGACCAGAATGGGAGGACAGAACTAGAGGCCAGAGGAATGGCACTCTACAATGTGAATATGGCAGCACTATGTTAGACTCTCGCCACATATAGCTAGATCACAGTAGTTGTAGGTGGATAGACATTCTGGTGGAGTGGGCATGACAGTAATGAAAGGCGCGATACTGTTAGATTCAGAAAATGGTCATTCTAATAAACCCCAGGAGCGTAGTCCAAGCAATCTCAAATCCCAAACAAGAAAGACGAACTCTCAAGCGAAATAAAATATAACGTCGGTTTGCTGTCCCCAAAAAAAACAGATTAAGTCATACAATAGATTCAGCCCATTATGAGATATTTCAAAACGAGCATGCAATGAGCCCGTAAAAGCGACAGTTGACGCATGCAGACTCGCCATCCACAGATCTATGAAAAAGAAAAGACACTAATCAAACGATCTATGACGACAGAATGGAGAGACCAGCACAAAGAATGGAGAGACCAGCACAAAGTATGGAAAGACCAGCACAAAGTATGGAGAGACCAGCACAAAGTATTGATAGACGAGCACAAGGTATGGAGAGACCAGCACAAATTATGGAGAGACCAGCACAAAGTATGGAGAGACCAGCACAAAGTATGGAGAGACCAGCACAAAGAATGGAGAGACCAGCACAAAATATGGAGAGACCAGCACAAAGAATGGAAAGACCAGCACAAAGTATGTAGAGACCAGCACAAAGAATGGAGAGACCAGCACAAAGGATGGAGAGACCAGCACAAAGAATGAAGAGACCAGCACAAAGAATGGAGAGACCAGCACAAAGGATGGAGAGACCAGCACAAAGGATGGAGAGCAGCACAATGGATGCAATCCTCATAATGACAGCATAGAGAAACTTGGCATAGATGGGCAAACAAAGATCTTCAGACTTAGAACGGGTCATTGCAAACGCAATGCCAACTTCCACAGAATGGGTCTTAGAAACCGCCACATGCAATGGCGGGTCTCCAAAGCAAACACCAAAACATATCCCACAGGACTGTCCCAGTTATGCAGACCAAAGACAGGCAATCCAGCTCGGCGGAGCAACCATGCGCGAAAAGCTGTTTGGGACCGGCGAAGACCTGAAACTCTCCCTCGTGAACCTCACTGGTCTAGAAACATAACATCAGTTGATCGAAGAAGAAGAAGAAGCTTGAGTGCTCTTCAATTGCATGTGACGGTGTCTCTAAGACTAATTTCATGCAATGTCCCGTTATAGAGTCGGACCGCTTTCGTAGTGTGTGTGTATTGTCCATGTCTCAGGTCCATGTCTCCATAGCATGAGGTTATAGAAGTAGAAAAAGAAGAACAAGAACAATAATAAGAAGAAGAAGATGTAAGATTCACCATCAGATCTCATCTCGTTCGCCAGCTTGTCCAACCCCCAAAATGTCCCCTAGAAGGTATTATGACTACAGCTTTCATTGGGAAACAAGAGAAAAGCTACGCTTAACGGTAACTATGTTCCAACAATGACCGCAGCACAGAATGTGAAGAAAACGTTCCACTCTAGAACTGAACTTTGCCACCTCATCAGGTTCAATGTCTGAGAAACGCATATCCGTAGCCTTTAAACAAGAACGCCCATCAGACCTGCAAAGGAATACTTGGAGTACACGGCGGTGGTAAATGTAACGACAATGGACTTGTACTGATGAGCTTATGTGCCACACACGTCCTATTTATAATTCACAAAATGATTTAATAACCCACTTGCAACAAAATGTTACTGGGAACACTAGCACATTATTGTCTATTTTATCATCAGTAGGAACGACAGATGGAATTTGAGAGTGAGAAAGGCTATGTTTGTGGGTGAATGCTGGAGAGACCACAGGATAATTGTTTCAAAGTATAATCTAAACAAAGAGCCTAAGCTACGTCATCTGGGTCAGGGGTGTGTGAAGTCACTCAACATTTCAAAACTAATGAGTAGAAGAATCTGCATGCATCGTCTAAAGGGATCTGCACTGCCGGCTCAATGAAGATCCCTTCTGCCTGATTTTAGTTGCACAAAAAAATAAAACACTGTGAAAGGTACCGTATACTCTACTACTTCATAGATTCTGTGATATACAGCACGCAAGAACTTTGTCTGGTTTGAGGAGAACAATGAAGATGTGCGTAAAAACAACGTTAGAACGATTCCACTAAAATGATCCCTCCCTCCTCTACATTCAAAAAGGTGGCATTCATCAATATTCCACAAATGTCCAGAATAAGCTCAGAAAGATGCAAGGTGCCTTGAGATAGACAGGCATAAATGACTCAAAACGTTTTTATAGGTCACTGGAGCTACGTCCCAATCAACGATTAACTTGACACCCTACCCAGCGTAAACGAAGTCAAGAATGCAAGAAAGTATAACGGCCAAGTACCCTGTTTCAAATGTTATTGTTTTTGAGGTTCATAAAAGCAGGAGGTCCGTAGTTGCCTTACAAGCTAAACATCCCTATTTCACAGGGACTGAATTATGTCACCTTGTCGCATGTACATGCGCAAGGACCACTGTCAATCTTGGAACAACCACACAGGAATTTCCCTCATTTCAATGGCTGGAAAAATGATGGCTCAAGTATTTGCTCAAACGCTTAACAAACCATTTTATGCAAGCAAGAACAACTCAAAGAGAATGTGGTTGCTGAACTGGTCACAAGACGATCGACACAATATTTGTAGCTGCCAAATCCAGAATAAATGTCAGTAACATGACTGTTGTTACCCTGACTGCGACATTTGAGCTTTTCAATAGGTCTCTGAAAAATCATGTCGGAATTTGGATGCCCTGACAAATTTATCACAGATGTCCATTAATTTTAAAATGGCATGTTGTCTCGTGCACTAAATTATTCAGGACTGTCTGAACTCTTCCCAATCATAACCAGAATCAAACTGGGCTGTGTGGTGACTCCAACGCTCTCCAGCATGTTGTTTGATGTATAGGGCTACACATTGCTGCGACACTGGCGTACGTATTAGATATAGGACGGATGAGATGACGCACATGTACTGCTTCACTAAAGTGCAAGAAGCAACCATCTTTGCTGATGACTGTAACATTAACACTGTTCAGGACAGGACATGCAGACCGCTGTACAGATGCGTACACTAACTTTAGTCTCACAGTCAACATAAATAAAACGGGAGTAATAATTCTACCTGCTCCCAACTAGCAAATTCAACCATGTGTGTACCAGATCAGATTGGGTCTGTTGTTCCAGATAGATTGCTCCATCAGTATAGGACCACATATTACAACATAATCCTTCTTCATTTCTGATGGGCAACATAGTATTATTATGCACTGGTAAGGACTAATCTATTTGGGGTTATTTTATAACGTCAAAGCATTATTATTATTTTTAAACAACTAAGAAATTCAAGCAATCAATTAAACAAAATATTACATTGCAGATTATACATGTACACACTGCCTAACCATATGTAGAAAGAGATATCGAAAGGGCACAAACTGCTTTACGCGTCTCCACATTCACGATTCGATTGAATGTAATGGTTTCAAATGTCTGATGCGCATCCACCATTTGGTGTTTTATTTCCACCTAACTCTCAGATTAGTCTGACAGAAGTCATATACGTTATGTCAGAGCTTCCCAAACTGTGCGCCAAGGAACTCTAGTTTACAGGGGTGCTGTGAAAATTGCAACATTTTCATCGACGGCACACTGCAACTGTTAAGTAGGCTTATTTTCTGACTTGTGGTGCCTTGGATAAATTCTGGTACACTAAGGGTGCAGTGGACCAAATAGTTTGGGGACTACTGCATTATATAATACAAGGAGAGCAAACCTCTGTAGTGTTTCTCCATCTCACATACTGAACGTGCCCTAGTGAAAGATTTGCCAATACTGATTGATGTTGTCCGATGTTATTTCTTTTGAGTTCATCGTTCTTGACTTTGTTTCTTTGGTAGTAGGTTACAGTGGTTTTTCTTGAATTCTGACGCGTATTAAACAAGGTGGACCTGTGTCCTAGTCGATGTAATGCAATGTGAGCTTCTCAGTTGTCTCACCACTATGGGGATGACAATGCTGATAACCGCCAGTCTAGTTAGCGTCGCTATAGGAACAGCCTGTTTTCATGGATAGCACTATGACGTTATGTGGGTGTCTTGGTCAATGTTTCACCTGACCTTGACCTTAGTCTTTGTTCTCAAGGAATAAATGAACAACAGTTGTTGTAGTTCTCGAAATTGGTTGTAAGATATTATTAGCTTTGTTGTTGTTTTCCTTTTATAAATTTGTTTTAAAGTTATTGTAATTTATATTTCATTCTAAATTACATTTTTTTTAAACTTGTTTCATTTATTTATTTTGTGCAATTTGGAAAGAATAATGTTACAGGTTTTTTTATGGTGGGGGTGAGGGATTAGGGAAGTGATGAGGAACCGAGTCTTGTATGTAGATATTGGATCAATGAGAACGGGAGATGTGAGCCTTATAGGTTCAAATAAGGTACAATAAATTGGTGAACGTCTGAATCTGAACAGAGTTTAAACGCATAATATATAGAATACTTGAAACAATGTTTGGAATACTTGAAACAATATATAGAATACTTGAAACGATATATAGAATACTTGAAACAATATATAGAATACTTGAAACAATATATAGAATACTTAAAACAATATATAGAATACTTGGAATAATATATATAATACTTGAAACAATATATAGAATACTTGAAACAATATATAGAATACTTGAAACATATATAGAATACTTGAAACATGTATAGAATACTTGAAACATATATAGAATACTTGGAACAATATAAAGAATACTTAAAACAATTTATAGAATACTTGAAACAATATATAGAATACTTGAAACAATATATAGAATACTTGAAACAATATATAGAATACTTGAAACAATATATAGAATACTTGAAACAATATATAGAATACTTGAAACAATATATAGAATACTTGAAACAATATATAGAATACCTGAAACAATATATAGAATACCTGAAACAATATAGAATACTTGAAACAATATATAGAATACTTGAAACAATATATAGAATACTTGAAACAATATATAGAATACTTGAAACAATATATAGAATACCTGAAACAATATAGAATACTTGAAACAATATAAAGAATGCTTGAAACAATAAACAGAATGCTTGAAACAATATATAGAACCACGAGTAATCTATTTCTCATTTGTCTCCGCTAGATGTGTACGAGACTTGATAGCTGCGGGTGCTGATACCAATCTTCTGGATACAGAGTCCAGAAGCCCTCTGTGGTATGCCGTGGCAAACGCTAGGCTGGATGTGGTTGCGCTATTATTGAGAGCCAATGGACACGTTGACACATATCAGGTGCAATGGTAGAAAGTCTTAAATGGTGTGTCTAATATGGTAGAAGGTGCTTGTGTATGTGTGTGTGTGTGTGCGAGGGGTGTTCAAATGAAACCGGACGCAGTGGCTTTATTACAAAGGTATGAAAATTACATCATCTAGTGTGACAGAATTAAATATAGCAAACATGCTATGATGCTATGCTTTGTTATGAAGCAAACATGCTATGATGCTATGCTTTGTTATGAAGCAAACATGCTATGATGCTATGCTTTGTTATGAAGCAAACATGCTATGATGCTATGCTTTGTTATGAAGCAAACATGCTATGATGCTATGCTTTGTTATGAAGCAAACATGCTATGATGCTATGCTTTGTTATGAAGCAAACATGCTATGATGCTATGCTTTGTTATGAAGCAAACATGCTATGATGTTATGCTTTGTTATGAAGCAAACATGCTATGATGCTATGCTTTGTTATGAAGCAAACATGCTATGATGCTATGCTTTGTTATGAAGCAAACATGCTATGATGCTATGCTTTGTTATGAAGCAAACATGCTATGATGCTATGCTTTGTTATGAAGCAAACATGCCACCGGGTTTATTAGAAAAAGTCACCACATGCATCCCACTGCTTGGGTAGATAGCGGATCCCATCCGAAAAAAATGACTTTGGTTGCGCTTTGAACCCATTAGTCACTGAGGACATGAGGTCTGCATCGGAGTCGAATCTTTTCCCTTCAGAAATTTTGTTAAGGGTCCAAACAGCATGGAAGTCACAAGTGGACATATCGGGGCTATAGGATAGATGTGGCATCACTTCTCACCTTTGCTGTGCTAACGCTTTCTGAATAATGTTCGCGTCATGTGGACGTGCATTGTCGTGCAACAGAATCACAACACGCAAAAGTATGCCAGGTCGTTTATTCTTGATTGCTGTATGCAGCTTGTCTAGTGTGTCATTGTAGTGGATGGTATTGATGTTCACACTAGGCTCTTTAACGTCTACCAACAAAAGTCCCTCATGGTAAAAAAAAAAACGCTGCCAGCAAATCCTTACCAGCGGAAATGTGTGACTTAAATTTGTTTAATGATCCGGGATGTTTCCATTGCATGCTAGCAGTTTTGCTGCTCGGCTCAAAATGATGAAACCACGATTCATCACCTGCCACAATGCGCAAAAGAAACGAATCACGGTCCTCTTCGTATTGCAGCAAGTGGTTCAAACTCCATCCTGTGCACTCTACCCTATCGTGGTTGGTCAACAACCGAGGCACCCATTGTGAACCACCTTCTGATACTTCAGTTTCTTGCTAACCACCATTTGAGCTGTCCCTAGCTACACAGGAAATGACTCTGCTAGCGAACGTAAGCTCAGGCGACGGCCAACCCGAATTGATGCATCAATTTTAGCGATGGCATCTTCTGTCGCAACAATACGCGCTTAATCTAGTCTCGGAAGATCTTTGGTTTAACTCACATCCTTCTTTAAACATCGTTGTCCAGTTCTTCACTGTTGTCTTCGACACTTTTGTCACCATACACTGCCTGCATTCTACGATGAATGTCAACTGGTCGATATTCTTCAGCTGTTATAAACCGAATCACCGCTGGCTGATCAACTCTGGACGGATTCCATATCACACCCCCATGTTTTCAACGGTCTGCTGAGAAAACGATGAGTCGGAGGATAATGACATTTTGCAAACTTGACGGTTGGTATGTGCTGTTTACACCAAAAGTGACGTCATCATGCGCATCGTACGTATATTCACTTGATGCAGTTCGGTCCGGTTTCATTTGAATACGCCTCATATATCTATACATAGTTGTTCTTATGATCACCACAATTAACATTCTATATAAAATACAAAATGGGACCGAAGTTTCAACACAGTAAATGAGCTGATCCAATTCTCTTGTGGTAGCATGGCCCGCCTGATTCTCTTGTCATAACATGGCAGATTCACTTCTCTTGTCATAACATGACAAATCCAATTTTCTTGTCATTACATAGTAGCATAGAATAGCACAAACAACAGCGGCGCTGACTAGGCTGAAACCTATATGGCAAGACAAGCGACTCGCCCTCGGCATAAAAGTTAGACTAATGCGCTCTTTGGTGCTATCAATATTTCTGTATGCCTGCGAGACCTGGACCATTACAGCAGATATCCAGGGCAGGATACATGCAATGGAAATGAGGTGCTATAGAAAACTCCTAAATGTTACATATAAAGATCGTGTCACGAACGTAGCAATCCGTCAGAGAGTTGAAGACGCTATTGGTCCTTTTGAAGATCTGTTCACAGCTATCAAAAGACGAAAGATGGCCTGGTGTGAGCACGTCACGAGGTCCAACAGTATTACCAACTCGATACTCTTTGGTTCCGTACCGGGACAGAGAGGGCGAGGACGTCAAAGGAAGAGATGGGTGGACAACATCACTGAGTGGTCAGGCCTTCGTCCCGGTGAGATATTTCAGACGGCGACCGACAGAGAGGGATGGCGTGGGATTTTGGGAGTGTCTTCATGTGTATCCCAACGACCTGATGGGTTACGGGATGAACTGAACTGAACTGAACTGAACATAGTAGATCCAATTATCCTATGCCACCATGGCCGACCTGAATCTCTTCTCATGACATGGCCGGTCCAATTATATTGTTATAACATGACCGATCCAATTCTCTTGTGGTAGTATGGTCGATCAAATTCTGTTATGATGACATCGCTTATCCAATTCTCTTATGATGACATTGTCGATTCATTTCCAAGTAGAATACCCCCGTCTCTTCAATTAAGTAACATGTGCGTGACTGTACAGCTCGTTATTAATACAATAACCAACATTGCTGCAAGGAAAGAAGTGTTACAGACTTTGGGTTCCAGTCCACTTCCTTGCTGTTTTCTGCCTTCCTAAACTGTAAATCAAGTACACACTTGCACATGGTTAGCTGAACCATGACCAGACCTGAATAGGCTGCGAGACGAGCACAAAAACCTCTCTGCTACTAGAACGCTTATTGGAATGATTTGCTTAAGAAAAGAGGGAAACTGCCAATAACATCATCTTGGATGACGCCATTTCCTTCGACAAGGCACAGATTGCAAATAATACGCGTCTAGCATAAAAAAATCACCTGAGAGGGCGAAGCAGAAATGTGTACAACTAGTGAGCTACTTGAACCATAAGTTATCTACACTCTTCGCAATTTACTAACAGGGACTGAGCATATATGGGTAGTGGTGACTGACAGATTTATCCTGGAGGGATTCAACCATAGAAATTAAAACAAAATAAGAGGTTTGAGAAATGTTTATACAGAGGAGTATGTTACTTACCTTGGTACTGATAGTTGAGCTCCGTCATTCCGTGCTTGTCACGTGCGAATTTCTCAATAATTATTATGCGATCAAGATGCTGAGCAGTGTCTGAGCTGTAGCAGTCAGCGATCCAAAGCTGACTGCTAGCGTGAGGGCTAGTGACCAAAAGTTGCCAAGACCCTTCTGCACCTCCAAGTGGTGATCCTGGATAATAGACTGCAACAGCGCTGACTGGGTAAGAGAAAGGAATCGAAGAAGGAAGGCTCAGTACCCAAAAATCCAATGCTGGTACCATGTGTCGGACCGAAAGTTGCAAATATTGCAGTTAAGCTGTGAACTACGCATTCAGTTTTCCGGACTACATCCGGCTATTTGCAAAGCCTTTTTCAGAGCTTGGTAGCGGGAGTTTGAGAAAGAACGAAGAAGAAGAAGAAATCATTTTCCTGTTGAAATCTGGAATTTATTTCCCCATGTTTTTGTTTTTTTAATGATCAACTTTCCAAATGGTGTTAGCCTGTCCTCCCCTATAGAATTCTTTAAATATGATTTGATCAACTTCCAATGTGAAACACATCCCTTGGTTTCACAACCTGGAATCGGCTTTGTCAATAACATTTTTTTCAGTGCTTTGGTCGTTCTTTTAAAAATGGGTGTGTCAAGTCCAGAGGAGATATGAAAATTAAGTGTTTCTAAATAGCCAGATAACAAACATGTTGTAATTATTAGAGAATTCAGGTCTTTGGTAGAAAACACCTACTTCAATCTTGAATGCGCCTTTGTAAATCAGAGGGAACATATCACAACAATTATCTTTGTCTTCAACAGGCAGCATTTGCTTGTGGTGTTGATAGTTTTCAATCTGCGTGAGCCATGCCATTGTTGAAGAAATTCAACCAGAATTGAATATTGCTTTCCTTCAGTCACTTAATAAATCCAGCAGCTTGGGACATTGTTTCTGCGGTTTGTGGCACCCCACAATGAATATTTTCAAATACATTAAAATAAATTGAATCTTTATTTTAGAAAATGATTTGTACTAATCTTGAAAGTGAATTCCATCTTGTCTCGCATCGCCTTGGTATTCTAAAACAATCTAATGCGGCTGTCCTATCAGAAGAAGTGGGCAAAATATTGAAATCCATGTGAGATTAGCAACAAAATTCTTCACACTGAAAATGTGAGATGAAGCCTTTTCCATGAGTTTGTTAAGTTGGTGGGCATGGCAGTAAATATAACGTGCATTCTTAAACACATCTTTAATTTGAACATTGACATCTCCTAAATGCCCCGTGAATACTGCACACCCACCGTAAGTATGTACGATTAACTTTTCAGGACAATCTTGTAACAATAACTGGAGTTCTGTCAAAATGCATTCTGATAAACCTTGTGCATTGTGGGTTTCTGCGTTTAAAAATCCCGAACGTTGTTGGTAAATTGTTCTCTTAAACGTGTTTCGAAATACAACCACTGTCTGAATGAAATTCAAGACACCTGTAGTATCGTCAACCATGCAAGCTAGGAGAGAAAAATTTGATTTCATTAGCTAAAAACTCTCGACAAACTTCAATCATACAACCCAAGAGTTTGTTTTCTACGGTTTTAGAAGTGCCATGAAAACCTTTCCATTTGCAAAGTAGATACGTAACAATGGATCGAGATTCTTGCGGTATTCTATTACTTATTACTTATAAAAATACGCCTTTGTTACTTAAGGAAGCTGATTCATCAAGACCTTGAAGATACAGGTTGCATGCTCCACATAATTTCAATATATCAATTATTTTCAGCTGCTTATCCCAATTTTATATTCACGAAATCATTAAGAACATAAATAAATTCTTTGTTTTCTTTCGGTGATGTTATATTTTCCGAGAAGTTGAAAACTGATGACATTGTGTTTATGTTTTGTTGATTTTTTAATGCTTTCTTTTTCCATGTAGATATTATAGGTCACACGTCCCTTCCTTTATCCAACCATCATCACATCGAAACAGAAAACAAACCAAACAAAACAGAGCCTTTTTCTCGTCGCAGCCACACAGCCTGGAAATCCTGTGATACTTCGTGCATAGAGACATCAAAGTTGTCGTGTAAATGCACATCGGCTCTTACGTGCAGAATGTTTTTGTTCAATATCCAATTTAGGCATTAGGCAAGCACTATCTTTAGTTTAATTTTCTCTGGTAAACTCAAAGAGCTGAACGCTTGTTTTAATTTGCGAACATGCAATTCAAACCGACTAAAGCACGTTTATCCGACAAAGTAACAAACCAGGGCTCTGACAAGTGAGTCCAGTATGATTATGGCGTCAGAAAGTTCAGGGCTCTGACAAGTGAGCCAGTATGATTATGGCGTCCGAAAGTTCAGGGCTCTGACAAGTGAGTTCAGTATGATTATGGCGTCCGAAAGTTCAGGGCTTTGACAAGTGAGTCCAGTATGATTATGGCGTCCGAAAGTTCAGTGAGGCTTAGGTAGCCTTCGTTGTCAAGGCTATATATTCAATGTGAGGGCGAGTATGAACCGAGTCCTGGCCTGCCTATAATGCCGGAACAGATACTACAGAAGTCGTTCTAGGTTCACTAATAAATTGCTATCTATTCAAAGTATTAGTTGCACAGTTTATAATATTATTAATTATTTAAAAACATATCGCTTAGTAAAAACAAACTAGCGGTGACCGTGAGCCCATAGGCACCGAGCGCCAGTGCCTATGGGTCCGCCCAGAGTGCAATTATGTCCATTGTTAACATGATAGAGACGCCGAAGTACCGCAGTGTTTAGTCTACTTACTTCTCTGATGGGCGAATGGGGTTCAGTTCCCATTTTGTGCGGAATATTTCCAATCACAAAACTGATCCTGTGGTCGTCCCAGCCTCAAAAATTGGGTACCACATTAATCAAAGAAAGTAAAGGTGGCTGGCATGATGTTGACCGCATTACCCCTAGTATCTCATTGGTAAAGGAAAATATTGGACATCATATTCCCAATTTGCCATACTGGCGTGTTAACGGGATCTTTACTTTTTTACTTTTTCTTAATAGAACAGGTCGGAGACCTGTCGATACCGGAGATTGAACCTGGTAACTTTTTCTTTGAGAAGAAAGCACATAGCTAAAAGAACCGATACATTTGAACAGAATATGTATTGAGTCAACCAGTTGAACAAACTGACTGACAAAATAATCAAAATACTTCCTCAGTGCCAAACTGAACTTCCAGAGCACGCCTGTCCAGTTCGACTTGCTGTAGAGAAACGCCACATTGGCATATTGAAACTGTTTATCCTGAGTGGATACGATTATCAGCACGTCAGAGAATGTCTCGCCATACCTGCAGTGAATGCACTATTCACTGATAATCAGGCAAGTCTGCATGCGCATTACATAATCAATATAGGCATGTCGTGAAGGGTAGGTTTAATGGCCACTGCTCGAGCAAGATTCAAGTTAAAAATCTCTCCCTTAAGAGAATATGTCGCAAGAGACGAATGTGTGGCTATAACATCAGGTTTTAGTTTTGTGGTTAGCAGAGCGGCATAGATGGCGCCTGAAAAGCTGCGGGTCTGCCTTGCTCTAATTTACACTTCCCCCGCCACCAGTCCCAAAAATATTCGATTGTTTATTACAAGCGCTACTAACCTAACGGTTGGTAACATATACTGGGATTGACCTGACAAGTCACCAGTGGATTTTTGCATGCACAAAAAAAATGAAACAAGGAGGTCACACCACCCCACAGCGTAACGACACAAGTGGACTGAAGGTAGATAAATAGTAAAGGGTAGTTTGACCAACATAGTGGTACCCGAGCAGAAAATAATAAGGCCACTGTAACTTTCAAAGCATATCGCAAAAGATTACTAAAGAGGGTTGTGTATGGAGCTAGCAACCTCGTCATATACTTCAGCGCCTACATAGTGATTGCCGTAACAAAGCGGTTAGTGGCAAGGCTCACAACCCAAATTGCAAAGGCTTGGATTCAAGAACATCTGGGGTAGTTGTCTCGCCGCCGCGATTCAATTTCAACCAGTGTTCGTAAAGCGATCTCAGTCCCGCCAGGCGGAGCGATAGCGCGGGCTTGCGGAAAACGCTCGCCTGCCTTTCCCCGTAGAGCTATTGGGGTGCGGTTTGTTTTAGCGTGTCCTCCACCGATGTTCGCTTCTCTGGTCCGTATCAGGAAACGTTGTCAGTCCGTGGTGATTTATCTAAGGCTTATAGCAGAGCTCGACAGTTCGTCTCGCTGGTGGTCAGACTCTCGCAAAGAGCTTGTGACCAGCAAATGGAAAGCAGGAATCGTGCCTCAAGGCCTTGTGTTCTCCCGGGGACCAACCCTCGGGAGAAAGGCAGGCCGGCAGGCCAAATTGTCTCTAGTCCCAGTGAAATTCATCGCCGAGGTCGTCGGGATCCGTTCTGCACAGAGCGATGTCATCCCTCCTCGAGCGAGCCCGGTCGGTCGGTCGTTTGGTGCGTGTAGGGGCCCCTGTCAGGCGGTCCTAGGTCGACGGAGTGAGGGACGGGTGGAACAACCGTCCGTCCGTTCCGTCAGTCGGTCCCTGCGGCCGTCCCAGTGAGGCTTTTTACACACCCGTCCTCCACCGACCGGTGTATGCGCTACGTACGTCTTCGACAGATATCTGGTTGATCCTGCCAGTAGTCATATGCTTGTCTCAAAGATTAAGCCATGCATGTCTAAGTTCACACTGTCTCACGGTGAAACCGCGAATGGCTCATTAAATCAGTCGAGGTTCCTTAGATGACACGATCCCAATTGGATAACTGTGGCAATTCTAGAGCTAATACATGCTTACCAAGCTCCGACCCTCGCGGAAAGAGCGCTTTTATTAGTTCAAAACCAATCGTCGTTTCCCCTCACGGAGTTGCGGCGTCCCCACTGGTGACTCTGGATAACTTTGTGCTGATCGCATGGCCTCATGTGCCGGCGACGCATCTTTCAAATGTCTGCCCTATCAAATGTCGATGGTATGTGACATGCCTACCATGTTTGTAACGGGTAACGGGGAATCAGGGTTCGATTCCGGAGAGGGAGCATGAGAAACGGCTACCACATCCAAGGAAGGCAGCAGGCGCGCAACTTACCCACTCCCGGCACGGGGAGGTAGTGACGAAAAATAACAATACGGGACTCTTTCGAGGCCCCGTAATTGGAATGAGTACACTTTAAACCCTTTAACGAGGATCTATTGGAGGGCAAGTCTGGTGCCAGCAGCCGCGGTAATTCCAGCTCCAATAGCGTATATTAAAGTTGTTGCAGTTAAAAAGCTCGTAGTTGGATCTCAGGCGCAGCCGGGCGGTCCGGCTCGCGCTGGTTCACTGCCCGTTGTCTCCTGCCCTACCGTCTGCCGGCTCTCTCCCACGGGTGCTCTTCGCTCTTTGCACGTTTACTTTGAAAAAATTAGAATCTTCAAAGCAGGCCTCGCTGCCTGAATAATGGTGCATGGAATAATGGAATAGGACCTCGGTTCTATTTTGTTGGTTTTCGGAACTGGAGGTAATGATTAACAAACGGGGGACAAACGGGGGCATTCGTATTGAGGCGTTAGAGGTGAAATTCTTGGATCGCCGCAATACGAGCTACTGCGAAAGCATTTGTCAAGAATGTTTTCATTAATCAAGAACGAAAGTCAGAAGCGCGAAGACCATCAGATACCGTCGTAGTTCTGACCATAAACGATGCCGACTACCGATCCGCAGGAGTTGCTTCGATGACTCTGCGGGCAGCTTCCGGGAAACCAAAGTGTTTGGGTTCCGAACGAAGTATGGTTGCAAAGCTGAAACTTAAAGGAATTGACGGAAGGGCACCACCAGGAGTGGAGCCTGCGGCTTAATTTGACTCAACACGGCCAACATTGAAATGACTGACATGCCGAGACCACTTTCCTTGGGTCTAATATGGAACTGGTGCTGGATGTAGACCCTCAGAAATCTGGGGTTATGCCCTCTGTGGCTCGGTTGGTCTGCATCCAGTGTTTGAAAAAGGAATTGACGGAAGAGTACTATCAGGAGTGGAGCCTGCGGCTTAATTTGACTCAAGACGCAAACACTGTAGAACGACTGACAAATCGAGAGCACTTTCGTTGGGTCTAATAGTGAACGTGTGCTGGTATTAGACCCACGGAAAACAGGTCAGCTCTCTAACCTTCTTATGAAGGATCGCTATGGAAACCGTGCCTTAACACCGCGGAAATCGCAGGCTCCAGATACCTGGTCACGGACAAACAAAAGCCCTCGATTAATTCGTCCTGGCCAAAAAATGAACGGGTGCTGGAAATAGACCATCGGAAGACAGGTCAGTTTTACCCTACAAATGACAGGCTACGGAAATCCTGCTCAACTCGAGAGGAACCGCAGACATTTGGTACACGTACCAGGCTGATAAGCCAATGGCGAGAAGCTACCATGTGAGGGATAACGGCCGAACGCCTCTAAGCCAAAATCCCGCGCAAAAGCTCATCACGATTGCAAGGGGAGGCCTCGACATGGTGGGGACCTGGGGCTCCAGCCCCGCCCGGTCGAGCCGCAGAATGAGGTCTCTGCCGTTCGCCGATCAAAGCGGGCGGGAAGCTGCTCGATTTTCACCCCATACGGCGATGAGGTATGAAACCATTTGTAGAAGACTTAGTTCTCGGTCGGGGTGCCCTAAGCAGTAGATCAGCTACCTCACTGCGAACTGCTGAGACTCAACCCTTGACCATGAGATATGTCCGCACCAGGCGAACAACATCCCCGTGCAATGACCAGGCTTGTCCCCTGGTCAAATGCACTTTTTCGAGAGGAATCACAGGTCGCTGACATTTGGTCCACGTGCTTGGCTGATAAGCTACCATCTGAGGGACTACCGCCGAACGCCTCTAAGCCAGAATCCCGCCCTAAATCTCAGCACCGCTGTGATGGGAGGCTACGACATGGCTGGGATTTGCGTCTCAGCCCGGCCCGGTCGAGCCGCAGGAATGCACCTGGTAAAATGCACTCCTTCCTCGCTCTTTGCCTCTGTCTGCTATCAGTCATTCCAATGGACGCAGAAGAGATGCAGTCCAGCGGACATTGCACCTCCTGCCCTATGGTGACAACCTCCCGGGTGGCGGGGAATGCTAGACGTACCATCACTGCAGATGAGCCGAGAAAATAAAGGGAGCAAAACGATACCACACTCATATGCATATGCTACGTTTCTGGCAGGACGTGACGATCCTGGGAAAAAGTCACACTGGACTGCCTCTCTTCCGGGATAGTACAAACTAGTACATAGTCCATCATATAATTGCCAAACCCTATAGACACGAGTAGGGAAGACTCGATAGTCCTGCAAGACAACTTCCTAAGAGAGACAACTCTGACCAAAAACAACTGCTGCCTTGCAGTTAGGCTGTGGACAGCCAAAGGCTAAGGAGGGCAACCCTACAGAAACGCCTGTTGAAATCGGATGCACTGTGCCCCTGGCTAACAAATCAAAACAGTGCAACGTAAATATCGCTGTAAACAGCTGTACGATGAAGAAGAAGAAGAAGAAGAAGAAGGATTCAAGAACAACACGGTCGCACCCCTTTGGTTAATAAAGCATTAAAAAATAATTTGTTGAGGCACCAAACATGTTACAGTGCAATCCACATGAGGATTAGGGGCAACCGACAAGATCAACACAACCACCTAAGGAACAAATGGAAAAGCTTTGGTGTGGGCTTCTTGTTGAAGGATCAGTTGCAGCGGTGGTCGTACGCTATGTATTCACAAGTTAGCAGACGATGAGAAGAGGTTCAAGAGAATGAGACAAGGAGGAGATAAAGATAATATTAGATAAGGGAGAATGAGACATGGAGAACGAAACAATGTGAATGAGACAAGGACAAAGATACAAAGGGGAGAAGGAGATACGAAAACAGGAGACAAGGAGAAGATAAGAAAAGAAGACAAGAAGAATGAGGCAAAGAGAAGGAAACAAGGAGAAGGAAACAAGGAGAAGGAGAAAAGGAGAAGGGAAAAAGGAAAAGGAAACAAGGAGATGGAGACAAGGAGAAGAAAACAAGGAGAATGAGACAAGGAGAATGAGACAATGAGAAAGAGACAATAAGAAGGAGAATGAGACAAAGAGAGGGAGATGGAAACAAGGAGAAGGAGACAAGGAGAAGGGAAAAAGGAGACGGAAACAAGGAGAAGGAGACAAGGAGAAGGGAAAAAGGAGACGGAAATAAGGAGAAGGAAACAAAGAGAAGGAAACAAGGAGAAGGAGACAAGGAGCAGGAAAAAAGGAGAATGAGACAAGGAGAATGAGACAAGAAGAATGAGACAAGGAGAAAGATACAATAAGAAGGAGAATGAGTCAAAGAGAAGTAGAATGAGACAATGAGAAAGCGACAAGGAGAAGGAGAATGAGACAAGGAGAATGAGAATGGGACAAGCAGAAGGAGACAAGTAGAATGAGACAATGATAAGGCGACAAGGGGAATGAGGCAAGCAGAAACAGACAAGGAGAAAGAAACAAAGAGAAGGAAACAAGGAGAAGGAGACAATGAGAAGATAAATAAAAGAAGACAAGGAGAATGAGGCAAGGAAAATCAGACAAGGAGAAGGAGACAAGAAGAATGAGACAAGGAGAATCAGAAGGAATCAGACAAGGAGAAAGAGAAAGAGAAGGAGACAAGGAGAAGATGGTAATGCTAAGGAGACGAGGAGAAGGATACAATGAGAAGGAGACAAATAGAATAAAACAATGAGAAGGAGACAAGGAGAAGGTGACAATGAGAAGGGGACAATGAGAAGGGGACAATGAGAAGGAGACAAGGAGAAGGGAGACAATCAGAAGACAACAAGAAGGAGACAATGCGAAGAAGACAAGGAGAAAGAGACGGTATACCAATCACACAGAAGAAGGGATGTCAAAATTTACGGGAGTAGACGTCCTTACCATCGTACCCACATATCAAAATAACTTAAGTGAAAACATCAAAATTGTACTGACACGCATACAATGGATTGGTTGTTCAAATTTACAAAAAGACTTTAATTAACATATTATCTTAAAAATAATATGTTGTATTTACAGCAAACAAAAGAACACAATAAGAACGTTAATTAACAAACACACATGGGAACAGTTAGGCCTTCCCTTCGCTTTACGCGAAAATAAAAACAGGCCAGGACATGATTATGATGATGATGATGTTGATGATGATCGTCCTTTACTTCTGATGATGACCACTCTCTGTGTACAGGAGCTTGGAATTTTGTTTCCTTTTGCTATGTCCGCTGAAATTGGCAACAGAATGACTTTCGCGGTAATTTGTATTAAAATGAGGAAGCTTTGCACAATTTGTCAATCATGGTTTCTCGTCCTGAGCTACGTTTTCCCAGTGGCAAGACAGTGTGAAGACAACTGGAGGTAGAATATGGTGCATATTTTTCCTTAGAGTTTACTTCCGAAGTGTTTCCCCGTGAACAGGTTTTCTGTGTCCTCAAACAGGTTTTAAATGCAGGATGACCAGGGCTAAATGACTAAGTGCTCTCGAGGTAAGGTGTCCGCCCCTCGAGTGCCGGAGGTCGCGTGTTCGAATCACGATGGATCCGGAATTTTTTTCTCCTGGATCTTCTGGTTACAATGTCCCTGATTTCTGGGTAATGAGATCGGACCCCTGATCTCTGGGTAATGAGATCGGACTCCTGAGATCGGACCCCTGATCTCTGGGTAATGAGATCGGACCCCTGATCTCTGGGTAATGAGATCTGACCCCTGATCTCTGGGTAATGAGATCGGACCCCTGATCTCTGGGTAATGAGATCGGACCCCTGATCTCTGGGTAATGAGATCGGACCCCTGATCTCTGGGTAATGAGATCGGACCCCTGATCTCTGGGTAATGAGATCGGACCCCTGATCTCTTGGTAGTGAGATCGGACCCCTGATCTCTGGGTAATGAGATCGGACCCCTGATCTCTGGATAGTGAGATCGGACCCCTGATCTCTGGGTAATGAGATCGGACCCCTGATCTCTGGGTAATGAGATCGGACCCCTGATCTCTGGGATATAGATCGGACCCCTGATCTCTGGGTAATGAGATCGGAACCCTGATCTCTGGGTAATGAGATCGGACCCCTGATCTCTGGGTAATGATATCGGACCCCTGATCTCTGGGTAATGAGATCGGACCCCTGATCTCTGGGTAATGAGATCGGACCCCTGATCTCTGGGTAATGAGATCGGACCCCTGATCTCTGGGTAATGAGATCGGACTCCCGTGTTCAGTGTCGAGCACGTTAATAATTTCTTGGCAGTTGGAATTCAAAAAGAGCAGATTTAACGGTCGCTGCCCGGACAGAATTCAAGTTAAAAATATATCCACGTTATGTGTACCTTTCTGCTGGTGGTTTGCTAAGAGAAGCTATAGATGGCGCCTAACAGGCTTGGGTCTACTTAGCTCTTGTGTTTGAGTTTATTAAGATGTACTCGCACATCGGTTAAACCACCGTCCAAGAAACTGGTTGTATTCAGACTCTGTAAAGTCTTCTAAACCAGTATAAAGACGTTAAGTAAAGTAAGTTAAGTTAAATCCCACGCTCATAACAAATGGCACAGGAAACTGTAAGTTCAAATCGTTGCTTGTAATCCACTTGCGACACCTTGACTATGAAATGTCATACAATAAAAGAATGACAAGCATCCCAAACAAGATTTGTTTACGAATGTCTACAATGAGTAGGTTACTCTTTTGTGCGCCCTGAAAAGGACGTTACGTGGCGGGTTGCAGTAGCTTTCTTCACATCCAAAGAGACCGGGGTCCTCCATGCGGTTGTGCTATGCTTGGCTTCATCTGCTGTCATGAAAACAGCTGGTTTCCTGTGAGGGCTACTAGGAAGCCAAGATGGGGGTCTTGGTCAGTATTTGTTGCCTGCCCCTGGCTTATCAGTATGTTGTGCCCGACCAGACTTTAGTCTTCCTCCACTCACAAACAAAGTAAACATCGTTATAGTAGACAGACCTGAACTAAATTCATTTCGCTTGCTTCTAGATGGCGAAATACACACCAACTGGTATGTTATGGCACTTCTAGACACGCTTTCAGCCATTCTACATACCGGCACATACACCCTTAATGGCTGAACCTATTTAACGGTTGTATTGTTTTATACATAAACAATAATAACGCAAAAGGTAAAGCAACGCCTGTCAGCTGGTATTGTTGGCTTTCATTTATCTCTTTCTCTAAATCTATAAATCCTGGTATTCAATCAGACATGTATGTCTGATTCCAGGTAGCCAAATGTTGAGTAAACTCATTTTGCTTTTTGCCTTGGTGTACCATGTTGGGTCCAATACCTCCAGTATGTCACCTCTCCACCTCAACCTGAGTCGCCTGCGAGGCCGTCTGAAGTTGTAGGGCCATCAGCACGTCACTCTACATGTCCATCTGTTACCCGGCATCCGCACCACATGGCCTGCCGACCTGTATTTTCGGAACAGCGCTACATCTATGATGTCAGTGAAGGAAGTTCGACTTGTGATTTCTACGTTGCGCATTTGGTCTCGAATGAAGATCTTCAATTTTCTCCGCTCGTTGGGCATCGTGGAGTCTATCTGCATCAGCTTTCTAAGTTCTACACCTCGCAGCCATATACTGTTTGATCTAAATTATTACATGTATTTTCCTGGTAAACCTGGGGTTTGTTTCAAGTTTCTGTCACAGAGTATCGCTTAATTGGGCTGTGGAGGGTCATGCCATCACCCCCCTCCATTTTCCTTTGTAAACCTAGATAACGCGTTCTTTGTGTGTGTGTGTGTGTGTCCTATCCATTTTGACATGTTTGTGTGCCCGATGCTTACTTTAATTCATCACCAACATTGCAAGTCTCTCATGTTCGTGGTGTATGCCTTTAGTATCTTCTCATCGAGAAAGTTATGCTTAAATGCTATCATTTCGTATATGTTTATCATTATGATTTTCAAAAAGGCTGTATCTTTTTATATATCTAATACATGTAATGTATCATTTTCTTTCTTTCTTTTTTCATGTCCTGTATTTTTCAACGTGACATTCAGTTATTGTGTTTGTTTACATTGACAATCAGGTTAGTCATTGGATGGAGCACGCTCAACAGGTGATGTCATTGCGCCAGACGTGCAGGAAATGGCTGAGGCATCACTTGGGTTTCCGCCTTTTCATGGACTTGTCCAAGCTTCCACTACCGGACAAGCTCAAAAGCTACTTGTCACTTGAAGAACTTGATGCCCCCACATAAGTCTAATGGTGATCTTTGGCATTTACCACAGCGAACAATATGTGGACCACGTCCATTATGACTGCATGTCTCTTCCAGATCCGATAAACACAAAACAAAGCGAAAAAGAGAGAGGCGGGAGAGAGAGAGAGAGAGAGAGAGAGAGAGAGAGAGATGAGTTATTCAACATTTTGAAACTGATCATGTTACCAGTACTCTAAGTTTCTTTATAGCCGTCCCCTAACAGCCGCAACCCCACCACATCCATTTTCTTCTCTCTCTCTCTCTCTCTCTCTCTCTCTCTCTCTCTCTCTCTCTCTCTCTCTCTGTCTGTCTGTCTATCTATTTACCTATATTTCACATGCAGTCTCTCTTTCTCTACCTCCATGTGTGTCACATACATATTCTTCTTCTGCTTTCATTTTCAATCTCCCGTTACCAAGCCCTGAACGTCTCAATCTCCCGTTACCAAGCCCTGAACGTCTCAATCTCCCGTTACCAAGCCCTGAACAGGACTTTGCAAGTAGCAGGCAAATACATATCCTTTCTGTTTACCCGCTTCGGCTCTCCTTCTGCGTCTCCCATCGAGTTTCTCTTTCCTCCTCATTCTAATTAACGTTTAGTATTTCACATGTTATCAATCAGTGTTGATTTAATCCAACTTGCAAGCATGTCTGTTTCTAGCAGCAATGAGATGTCACATGGACTGATAGTTTCCAAATGTGTGCTGTTCTTACTGGAATTATTTTCCTCAATTCGAGTTTTTCAATTTCCATTCTTGTTTTGTTTCTCCAAGAGTATTATTTGACAGTGTTTCTTATTTTCGCATTTATTGTCGGACTATTTTATAACTTTCAATTACATTTTTGTATGACTATGATATCTTCCCTCCAGTTCTGCCACCATATTTAATATCAAGATTTGATGTATAGAAGTGTCATATATTTTGTTATTATTATGTGTTTCCTATGGCATTTAATTTTACTGTTTCAAAATAATTCATTTATAAGGAACTGTAACAACTTTTGAAACTCTAGTTTTGTACCGACGATGTATCTTGAACACTTCTGCTCAATGTTGACATTCTTCTCTCTTATTCTGTCACTCAGTGACAACAAGTTTGTCTTATCTGCCGGCTGCTGCCGACTTGGAACAACGCCTCCTGTCCTAACTATTTCGTCAGGTCGTGTTGTCTGTTATCGATTTCGGACTGGGCATCTTTACACTATCAAGAACGCAGTGTGAAAGGTTGGAACGCATCCAGAATAAAGGTTTGCGACTGGTTCTGGCTGCACTAGAGATATCCTGATTGTGATGATGCGATATATGCTTGGATTGTTATCGGTGACATCCAGACATAAACTGGCACAAGTCAAAGCCTATAACATTGCGGCATGGACAACAGCAGCAAAGGCGAACTTCGGTAAAGTTAGCAAACTCCAAAACCAAGCCATGAGAGTCATAACAGGAGGCATGAAGTCAACGCCCATTGTAGAACTTGAAAAGATTACAAAACTGCAATCCATGGCCGACAGAAGAGACTGCAGAGCCCAGCTGCAATCAGAGAAACTCAGAAGACTGACTGACCACCCAATGCACCAGAGACTAAACAATTTCGGAAATGGGAAGCTAAAGCGAAGAAACTTTGCAGAAATAGCCAAAGCAAAGATGCACGAAGACCCTATGAACGCACTAGCCACACCAAAGCCCATTCCTACTGTACGAAAACCTACCTGGAAGCAGCATATATTTCCAGAGGTGGTAGAAAATATACCAGGTATTAGAAACAAAAACTGCCAGTCTGAAAAAGAAAGAAGAGATACTACCCTGAGTTTCATTACGGAAAACTACCCAAGCATGGACTGGACCCATGCATACACCGACGGTTCCGTAACAAATACAACACAGAACGGAGGGGCAGGAGCATTTCTAAGCCTACCAAATGGCAGAAAAATAACACTGTCATTCGCTACTGGAAAATACACAAGCAATTTCAGAGCGGAGGCAGAGGCACTGAGGGCGGCAGTGGAAGAAATGGTGACATGTAAAAGGAATGAAAGCCACATAGTCCTGCTTACAGATGCACTGGTCGTAGTCACAGCACTGAAAAGCCAGAAAAATACTGAACTTAATGAATTAAGAGCAGTACTCTGTGAACTATGCCAGCAGGCCGCACCAAAAAGAGTAGTGGTGCAGTGGGTTCCATCTCACTGCAACATCCAAGGCAACGAGGAGGCAGACAGACTGGCAAAAGAAGGTGCAAAACTACCACAACCTGATACTAGTATGACATACGAAGAGTCAAAACGGCTTATTAGAGCTAGATAGATACATGACCAAATGGGAAACCGAACATACTGGCTACACCAAAAACGATGCCTATTTCCAGTTGAACAGAAAAGAGCAGGTCGTGGTCTTCAGACTTCGCACTGGCCACAATAGATTCAGGTCCCACCTATTGAACAAATTGAAGATAGGTGGTACCGACGAATGCCCGTGTGGCACCGGCAAAACGACCGCTGAGCATTTGCTGCAAAACTGCCCGACATACGAGGATCAGAGAGAGCAGATGTGGCCATCACCAGTGGCAACACTAGACAATCTCTATGGCAGTGTCGACAGCCTCAGGATGACGGCTGCTTTTTTCGAAAAAAATAATGATTACTGTCTGACTGCGTACGATGAAGAAGAAGAAGAAAGCCTATAAGTATTTCACTATTTGCGTGTTACCACAGACACACGGCACCCTTTGTACAGAAGTATCTCAGATATCAAGAAACAAGGGTGGCACAGGCAAAGACAGCAACTGAACACGTCACTCCAGCTGAGACAATAGCCAAAGGGGAAGAATGGGTCCACACTGGTGATAAAATGATAGAGTACCAGAGAGTCATCATAACCTTAGGCAAGGAACACAGAGAACGGAACAACGAGAGAGCAGAGCACGAGGTGAATCAGCTGATAACTGAGAACACACAGGAAAGTGATCCATCATATACACAGACGGATCAATGCTGTACAGTGGGACATCAGGCTGGGACTTCTCGGCTAGAGTGAGAGGGCAGGTTATTTTTGCGCGCAGTAGGGCATACATGTCAACAACCTCCAGTATGAGAATGGAGACGGAAGCAATGACCTCAGCACTGAAATGGATATCTGAGACTTCTATAACAAGGGCAATCATCGTGACAGACGCGCAAGTCTTCAGAAGGGATGGCTTAGGTACGAGTGGATAGCAGCTGTTGAGACCACAAGCTTCCAGGGGTTGACATGGATCTACTGTCCTGCTCATTCTGGGGTTCAGGGCAATAAAAGAGCTGACGTCTTGGCTTCACAAGCTCCCATCATGGGCACATTGGTGATGGATAGAAGTGGCATTATGAAATCAATCAATGATCGCCTGCTGGATGAGGACACCGCAATAGATGAAGCAGCAATTTTACAAATTTACGACATTAAATGAGGTATGAGCGGAGTATGGTGCATGAGAAGACGGAGCAGGAGCATGTACAACCAGCGAGCTACAGGGACCGTCAGTATCCATACTGTACACCATTTTCTGAGAATGACTGAGCACCTACGGTGATGCCCGGAGTGCAGTAACGTTGATTCTTATAAACAGAAACGTCTCTGAATTGATATCACACTAGCTAAACATTAAACAAATTAAAGTAATTAAATTTATTCAGCTATGAAGCACTCTTTGACAGTAATAACATCTATTAAAAGAAATACTATCTATACAAACTCTTTTAAGTATTTGATTGTCCAACAGTGTGTGGGGCACAGACCATTAAGTAAAGTAAAGTAACCCATAGCATTACTGCCATAGCGGTGTCAGGTGTTAGCGATCTCACATTTCAAAGGCTCGGCTTTATGAGAGCAGTAGCCATCTCCTCTTCCTCGTCACTTTTACTTCCTGGACGGAACCAGTCTGAACTGGTTTGAAAAAACATTTCCGCCCCAACTGGGACCAGTCAGATGCGAAGGCAGAACATTATGGATATGAAAAAAGATTGATAATAGAATATGTGCAGTAACATTTTTATACAACAGACCAGATCTACCTAAGTCTACTTCAAATTTGGACAAATTTATATTGCTCAAATATGATAAAGGCATACCAAAGAAAACAATTCTACAGAAAATTAATCAGATATGACATTTTTTTCTATCAGGACAGTTTCTTTCAATACACATGGAGCATGGGGGAAGGCAAAATTTGCCAATTTCACACAAAAATAATACTTTCCTAATGTCTGATTCTTTTTGTACCTTGAACCAATCATTGTACTTTAGCAGCAAAGACTCATCATCTTTGTGTCTTATTATGTTTGTAAATTGTTGTTGCAGAGACATTCAAGGTTGTCTGTCCTTCCTTGCATAATTTCCAAATCATGGCCGTGATGTTTAACAGAGAATGTACAGTTAATTGGACAACATATTTACTATCTAATACTGTCATCAAGATCATGTCTGTTAGTCTTGTGTCATTTTGTTGTAACAAATACTGTATCAAGTGTATACAATATAGCCCAGTTATAGTCCATCAAATACAGCAGTAGATAATAAGAGAATAGTAATAATAGTCATCATTGTTATGTACAATGCCAACTGCCACAACCTATCTGCAGTTGACTGTCTCTTGTAGCCTCATGTTAAACTCCACAGCATGCTCTCTCTTTTTCTCCTTTTCTGTACTTTATCCCAGGATTTTCTGTTACCGTGTTGTTGAGCATTCCTTTTAATAATAATATAATAGTAAATAGCTACTTTTAATTCAAATAGGCGAGTGTTTTTTCTAACAACTGAAACATACTGAGCTAGCACAAAAACCAGCTATTGAGAATACAAATACTACAAGAAATTAGGACAAATATGGTAAGTAGTGTGTCCTCTACAGAACGTCACTTCTTACAACCGTACTTATTTAGCTGTTATAAGATTCGTGGCAAGTGCGGTAGGTTGCCACTACTTTCTGTACGTGGAGGAGCAATTGCCCAAGAAAAAATCCAATATCTGCCAAACTGGCCACAGTGGAAATAGAACCCGGAGTGTTGGGATTGTGGAAACTGAGCCAGGCAGCCTTCCTGCAATATTGGTCCAGTATATCGACAGAACACGAAAGTGGAAATCTATTTCTGTACTAGAACAGTATGTTTCAGTGACAAACATAAAGTATAGATACTCAAACTAAATTGAAGCACAAATATGATTTACAATTATCATCTTTGGCTTGAATGAAAGTATTACAATCACTGACTCAGCATTTCTTGAGCTCTGAAGAAGAATCAAGCTGAGGAATTGTGGATGAGATAGGTTTTGCTGGCTGCCATATTTCCAACCTTTTTACTTCATCCACTTCTTCGTTGATGTGTTTTTGTTCCATTTTCTCTCTAAAAGTTTCCCTGTTCAAAGTTTAAAACAAAGCTATACGTATATACAAGAACACGACATGTGTTAATATGTTTGCTTCTGTTAACAGGAATGTTTCACTATCTAAGTGCTTCAGTTCCTAAACCATAAACTAATTATATCTGCATTGGCTTTACTTTAGTTGTTCAGATGAATCATAAACACATAATCAACAGAGAAATCATGAAGATGTTAGGTTAAACAGATCTAAACTACTTAATAGATAAACTAAAAAAAATAATAATCCTTAATATTTAACAATAATGACATGATTAATAATTTCTAGCCAGAGGAGAATGTTATGATTAGAATTTATGATCTAAAGAGAAGGGTATTATTAGAGTTTTTAATCTGATGAGAATAGTAAGATTATATTTATGGTCTAAAGTTAAATGTATTATTAGAATTTCTAGCCAGAGGAGAATGGTATTATTTAGAGTTTCTAGGCTGAGAAAAGGGCATTATTAGAGTTTCTAGCATGCGGAGAAGGGCATGATAGGGTTTCTAGCCTGAGTAGGAAGGTAAGATTTGAGTTTCTAGCTTTGGAAGAAAGGGGTATCATTAGAGTTTCTAGCATGAGGTAAAGAGTATGATTAGTTTCTAGCATGAGGAAAATGGTATCATTAGAGTTTCTAGCATGAGGTGAAAGAGTGAAGGGTATGATTAGTTTATAGCAGGAAGAGAACTGTATCATTAGAGTTTCTGGCATTAGGTAAAAGGTATGATTAGAGTTTCTAGTCTGGAGAGAAGAGTATGATTAGAATTTCTAGAATGAGATTAATTGTATAATAAGTTTCTAGTGTGGAAAGAATGGTACCATTAATGTTTCTAGCATGAAGAGAAGGATATCATTAGAGTTTCTACCATGAGGGGAAGGGTATCATTAGAGTTTCTAGCATGGGGTGAAGAGAATCATTAGTTTCTTGCTTGAAGAGAAGGGTATCAATTGGAGTGTCTAGCATTGAGGTGAAGGGCATGATTAGTTTTTAGGATGAAGAGAAGTGCACATTAGAATTTCTAGCATGGGGTGAAGGGTATAATTAGTTTCTAGCATAAGGTGAAGGGTATGATTAGAGTTTCTAGCATGAGGAGACGAGTACAACGAAAGTTTCTAGCATGGGGAGAAGGGTATGACTAGTTTCTAGCTTACGGAGAAAAGAATAGAATGATTATTGTTTATAATTTGAGGAGTAAACCCTAATTTATTAAAACTGACCTAACCTACTTCCTGATTTGTGTGAACTGAACTTACTTCCTGAAGTGTGAACTGAAGTAAACTTATTTCCTGACTTGTGTGAACTGAACTAACTTACTTCCTGACTTGTGTGAACTGAACTAAACTTACTTCCTGACTTGTGTGAACTGAACTAAACTTACTTCCTGACTTGTGTGAACTGAACTAAACTTACTTCCTGACTTGTGTGAACTGAATTAAACTTACTTCCTTACTTGTGTGAACTGAACTAAACTTACTTCCTGACTTGTGTGAACTGAACTAAACTTACTTCCTGACTTGTGTGAACTGAACTAAACTTACTTCCTGACTTGTGTGAACTGAACTAAACTTACTTCCTGACTTGTGGCAAGGAGACTAAAGGTATAAATGTGTCAGCTCTTCTCTTTAGTTGGGACACGTATTGTGAACTGCTGGTGCTGTGGATGTGTCAAGTTAAACAGTGAGGTCCACATCAGTAAGAGGTCATCAGATATCTCCTCACCTGTCTCTTCTTACCTCACAATCTTATTTGACTCTGTCCAACAATCACACTCTTACACAACTTTCACACGCGCTCTCAGGGTGAGACCCTTCCATTGCACTTTGGTTGGGTTGATCTCTGAGAGCGCTCTAACTAGCATAGGTACATAGAGACGGACACATGCATCCACGCACTGGTTAATACGTCCTGTTATCACCTAAAAGGCTTTGGCCCGTGGTGGAAAAGTGCATGCCTCCACCAGAGAATACAGAAAGGCAAACACTTTACCAAAAACAAAACAAAATTAACAAGTCAAAAAATTCAGAATCATAAGTACAGCTTGAAGTAATAAGAGATAAGCTACATCTTTTCCCCTTGGTTGCTATAGAGACATACACCCTCTTTCCTCATCCTCTTTGTTACTATAGAAACATACACCCTCTTCCCTCATCCTCTTTGTTACTATAGAAACATACACCCTCTTTCCTCATCCTCTTTGTTACTATAGAAACATACACCCTCTTCCCTCATCCTCTTTTCCCCTGCAGTTGGCCTTCCTGCAGGAAGCCTGCCTCAAAGATATGTTTTCTTCCTATTGTAGAGGTGGTTTCTATTTTTACTAATAATGTTGTGAGTACCATTCACAACCCTTTTTTTGTTGTCTTTCATGATATAAACAATATAGCGCAGTGCTTTGGTAAAGGTAGTTCCAGACACTGCTATCATGGATGAAGTGTTACATACTTTATTGTACGAAGCCATAGTATGTTTATGCTCAACCCTCGTTAGTCACCCCTTATTTTTTTCTTTGGCGTTCGTCCTAAAAATTACGTTTGTGACGTTGTGTCGTATTTTGCAGCAAGGATGTGGTATCTGCGCCTCTCGACCCAACACATTCAATTTCAGCAAAATTTTTTGGGACTTGGTTTGCCTCACGTATTTGATCCCTGATATCTTCGCCAGGTTATATGCTTGTAGTCTACCACTGGAGGTAGAATAAGGTTATGGTCAGGTATGGGTTCTTGATTCTAGGAATCAACATCATCACACAGGGGACATTCCCATAAGTGCTCCGTTCTCCGTCCAAGCAGCCAGCCAATAGTATATTTGCTCAGAGTCCCAGTCAGATGTTGATTTCATGTTCTTAGGATCTTTCCAAACAGAACACACTTTATCAATCTCCATCCTCATACTCGATGTGACTGTGGAGTAGACACCAGATTTCTTCACCACCTCCTTGCCATTTTGGTAGCTGACGAAACCCCAACCGCACTCGTTTGCATCTCTACCGGTGGAGCCATCTGTGTACAGAATTGGGTCTTGTGATCCTGAATGTTGCTGGATCGACTCCTGTATTGAAGCTTCTGTCTTAGTGCCGCCCCACTCTCTGCTCAGTTGTATCACCACCCTTCTGTCCTAGTACCGCCCCACTCATGATACTCTCTGCTCAGTTGTATCACCACCCTTCTGTCCTAGTGCCGCCCCACCCGCGACACTCTCTGCTCAGGTGTATCACCACCCTTGGCAGGGGGTTCACGTTGGCCCCTTCTACCCATTCACTACCTCTTCCAATTTCTTCCAATGCCCAGACCCTCATCAGGAAGTCTTCTGCCTCTGCCATCCATGACCTTCCTGACTTAATGCTTTTAAAGAGATTCTCACGGTATGGGTCACTGATGCTAACGCAAATAGCCAGCTATGAGCCACTGGCTGATGTCAGCTCATTCACTGCACCTCCAGCTCCCCAGTTGTCTTTTACAACATGCATTGCAGGTTTCACTACTCCCCAATCTGATCCTGCAAACATATGAGCGAGTTACCACATTTTGTTTCCTTGTTTACCTCCTAAGGCGGAAAGTCTTTAAATTCCATAGGTGCACTACCATGCTGAATCCAAACATTTCCACATTTGGGTTGTGACTAATGACTTCGATATGCAGCACCCCCACCCCTCCCTCAGTGAGTTAACATTAGCTCTATGCTTACATCATGTTTTTTTGTTGTTGTTCAAAGTCATATTGAACAGGGATCTCCTCCAGGACAACCAAGATGATGTGAACTCCATCAGCCCCGCCACGCTGTCCCTTGAGCTTAGATCCTTGGTCAATGACAAACTCTCCCCACATCACTCAGTTTGCGGCAAACCTTTGTAAGATCCTCCAGCGCTGGTTCGTGATTTTCCATTCAACTCTATAACTCTTCACCACATTGTCTTAGGACAGCCAATCTTCAGCTATCCCTTAGTGGTCGGTATCATGTGATTTTGGTGATAGCATTATGGCCTCTTCGTAGAACAAAGTCTTCATTTTTAATTGATTCACTTTTCATATTAGATTCACTCCTGAGATTGGTAGGTTACAGTCTGAGCATCTGATGCTGTTGTTGGTGGGGGTGTTGTTGTAATGTAGGTTACATGCTGAGCATATAATGCTGCTGTTGCTGGGGATGTTGTTGTAATGTAGGTTACATTCTGAGCACATGATGCTGTTGTTGTTGTTGTTGGTGTTGTTGTTGGTATTGTTGTTGTTGGTGGTGGTGTTGTTTTTGTTGGTATTGTTGTTGTTATGTAGGCTAAATTCTGGGCATCTTATTTTGTTATTGTTGTTGCTGTGGAAGCCATTCTTACTGAGTTAATTTGACTCTTCACAGCATGTCTTTGGTGGTAGGTTACATCCTGAGGTGTACACGAGAATGTGAATCAGAGAGTGCTCCTGGATGTAGTGCAATGTAAAACTTCTCATTGAGTTCACCATCATGTACATTACAATATTAATTCTGACCTCGTTGGCCAGAATGATGTGACCTCTTCCCAGGAGCCACAATGAGGACTTTCGCTGGGATCTTGATCAGTGTGTCCCGCCTTATGATGGAATTACTATTCAACTTCCCCTTGAAATTGGTAAGTCGTAGCTGAACATCTGATGTAAGCTTCCCTAACCTGACCTGATTGACGTGAGATGGGATCTTGATCAGTATGTCCCAATTGACACTGATGTTACTCTTCAGCTTCCCCTTGAGATTGGTAAGGCGTAGCTGAACATCTGATGTAAGCTTTCCTAACCTGACCTGATTGACGTGAGATGGGATCTTGATCAGTATGTCCCAATTGACACTGATGTTACTCTTCAGCTTCCCCTTGAGATTGGTAAGTGCCAGGTGAACATCTGACGTAAGCTTCCCCAACCTCATTACTGTCACCAGTTAGTATACAACAGTAAACATGCATAGTATCACATGAATCGATAACAAGTCAAAGAAGCCCATAGAAGACACTGCCATTCGGGATCCATGATTGCAAAATTTGCTGATGACACAAAACTATGCAGTAGTGTCTCATCTAAAGCGGAAGTGGATATATTGATGTCGGATTTAGATAAAATTCAAGAATGGTCTGTAAGCTGGCAAATGGAGTTTAATGTAGATAAATGTACAGTCATCCACATGGGTAGATCCAATATGGAACATAATGAATGGGAGAAAACAATATTAGAAAGATAGATAAGGAAAGGGACCTAGGGGTTATAATAGATCATACAGGAAAGGGGAGTAAGCAAGTTAAGGTAGCAGTGAAAAAGGCAAATGCAATGTTAGGTATGATAAAAAGAAATATTAAACATAGGAGCAAGGAAGTGATCGCCAAACTGTATAAAGCATTAGTTAGACCTAGATTGGAGTACTGTGTACAGGTGTGGAGTCCTTAGCATAGAGGGGATATAAATATGCTGGAAAGAATACAAAAAAGAGCGACAAATATGATAGTGGGATTCCAGAATTACAGTTATGAGGAACGACTCCGAAAAACCGGCCTACAGTGTCTCAAAGAGAGAAGAATTCGTGGTGACTTAATACAGGTTTATAAGATGATCAGAGGAATGGATAAATTAGACTATAACAAGTTTTTTTAAAATACAGCCACACACAATAACACGAGGGCATAGCTACAAGCTGACTAAAGAGAGGTCCAGATTAGATATTAGGAAATATTTTTTTAGTCAGAGAGTGGTGTCTGCTTGGAATGCATTACCAGGAGAGGTAGTGGAGGCAGGGACAGTTAATGCATTTAAGAATAAACTGGATGCGCATAGCTTTTAGAGCAAGGTGATGTAAATGTAACTGGTTGAATACAGACTCTGCAGGGTTTTCTAAACCGGTATATAAAACCGGTTAAGTTAAGTGTTAAGAGACTTGATGGAACTACGCCACTGCTTTTATGTGGTGGTGAACGGTCTCATTACTTACTGCCTAACCTTCCATAATCATAAGAAAGGTACTAATTTACAGATGGGATGTGAACTCGATTCCTTTGCTGTGAGAGACGAGCGCTTTAGTAATCGCTCTGCCACTCCCAATTTCTTTTAAACTAATTGGCCGCAGACATTGAGGGATTGAAGGGAAATAAGCATACAAATTAATGTAATTTTAATGTGATGTTGTATTGTCTCCCTTTATAAATTTAAAAAAAAATTCTTTTAGTACGCTTTCCTTTGACCAAGGGGAAAAACTATTCTATGAATGAGATCAAACCAACCTAAATCTGGGTAGTGCGTTATCAGTTGAAGTCTTGTAAAAACTGGGTGAATATTCTGGCACTTGATAACTTTTGTCACCCGGTGAAGCTGCAGGAAGTTCATTCCTCTTGTCGATGATGTCTTCTGTGTGAAGCATAAAATCAAGGTTTTAGTCTAAAGGTCTACTACTCTAACCACATTGAGGGCATCTAAAGAACTGTATAATTCGATGTATTAATTACAGTCCAAATTGTCCATTGTAGCCAATGAAACAATCTTAACTCGGTATTAGTCTTTATTGTCCTGGATGTTCCTATTTTATTGTCCTGGATGTTCCTATTTTATTGTCCTGGGTGTTCCTATTTTATTGTCCTGGATGTTCCTATTTTATTGTCCTGGATGTTCCTATTTTATTGTCCTGGATGTTCCTATTTTATTGTCCTGGATGTTCCTATTTTATTGTCCTGGATGTTCCTATTTTATTGTCCTGGATGTTCCTATTTTATTGTCCTGGATGTTCCTATTCTTTATTGTCCTGGATGTTCCTATTTCCTGGATGTTCCTATTTTATTGTCCTGGATGTTCCTATTTTATTGAGCTACAGATCGTTGTCTCTATCACTTCTCAAATATGGAAAAACTGTGTACTACTGACATTTTCTGATTATTAATCTTTATTTGGTCCTGTTCATTTTTATTTCACTATTTGCATTAATATCTTCCATTCATAAGTTCAACATTAATACATCTACTTATTGCTAGATAAAGAAGTTTCACGGTAGTAGCTGCTGGTTAGAAAATGAAGTATTAGAGATATCATTGTACTAATCTATAGCTTGTTTATGAGGTAGGAACGTCCGTTGCCTTCCTCGCTGCCGTTTCTTTCCCTTGTCGTAAACCAGGTACTCATTTACACTTGGGTCGGCTGGAGTGTATTGAATTAACCCTGTACCTTTGCAGCGAAAAGCGAGTCTTCTACCACTATTATTATATATACTTAATACTCCTAAAGATAGTTCACAGCAACATCAAGAACTTAGTCAACTAAGAAGAACTAAGAACATCAAGAACTTAGTCAACTAAGAAGAACTAAGAACATCAAGAACTTAGTCAACTAAGAAGAACTAAGAACATCAAGAACTTAGTCAACTAAGAAGAACTAAGAACATCAAGAACTTAGTCAACTAAGAAGAACTAAGAACATCAAGAACATTATTATACATTCTCTACGAATGCGCATTTTACATAAGTAATTGTTAAGAACGGATAACCTCATCAGTTGAACAACACAGCGAGGAACAGAATCTTCAGCTAAACATCAACGAAATCAAAGTAATGAGCGACAATAAGGCAAAAACCAGCACAAGTTTTTAATATATCGGCTCAATTATAAGCAACAATGGAGATTGGCAATAATAAGTCAGAAGAAAAATGGTCATCGGAATGCAGATACAATGATAATCTTCTGACAAATAAAACTCCTGGGGACTTGTATCCTTCCAGTGGTAAGGTACGGATGCGAGACATGGACAACCACACAAAAACTGTGGAAGAAGTTAGACTCCAGAATGGGACATTGCAGATTCTTCTTCTTCTTCTTCTTCGCACGCTGTCAGACGTCAACCTGTATTTTTTCGAAAAAAGCAGTGGTCATCCTGAGGCTGTTGACACTGCCATAGAGCTTGTCTAGTGTTGCCTCTGGTGATGGCCACATCTGCTTTCTCTGATCCTCGTATATCGGGCAGTTTTGCAGCAAATGTTCAGCGGTCATTTTTCCAGTACCACACGAGCATTCGTCAGTGCCACCTATCTTCAATTTATTGAATAGGTGGTACCTCAGTCTATTGTGGCCTGTGCGAAGTCTGAAGACCACGACCTGCTCTCTTCTGTTCAACTGGTAATAGGCATCGTTTTTTTGTGTAGCCAGTATGTTCTGTTTCCCATTTGGTCATGTATCTAGCTCTAATTAGCCTTTTTGACTCTTCGTAGGTCATACTAGGCTCTGGTTGTGGTAGTCTTACATCTTCTTTTGCCAGTCTGTCTGCCTCCTCGTTGCCTTGGATATTACAATGCAGAATCAAGACCCACTTCAAAGAATTGGTCTTAGACACACCGCCACATACGATTACGGTACACACAATCTTCTTCTACTTCGATCAACTGATGATATGCTTCTAGTCCGGTGAGGTTCACGAAGGAGACTGCGTTTCAGGTCTTCGTCAGTCCTCCAAGGCTTGTCCCCCGAGCTAGACTGTCTCTCTTTGGTCATCCAAACAAACACCAGAACATATGTTGCAAGACAGCCCCACTTATACAGACCAAAGAGAGACAGTCTGTCCGTGAGAGCGGCCATGCTTGTTGGCGAAGACCTGAAATGCAGTCTCCTTCGTGAATCTTACCTGGCTAGAAACATAGTACTAGTTGATCGAAGAAGTGATCATAAACAACTGCTGCCTTGCAGATAGGCTGGGGACAGCCAAAGGCTAAGGAGGGCATCCCTACAGAAACGCCTGTTGAAATCGGATGCACGGGGCCGCAAGCCTAACAAAACAGTGCAACGTAAATCACAGTATGATGGCAGTACAACCTACTAGAAAAACGCATGGCGCTCATCCTGCGGAGTCCCGCCAGGCAGCGATAGTGCCGGGCCTCACGCCTCGAAGGGGCCCACCCTTGACTACTGGTGGTCACCCACCCATGTGTCGTGGAGTCAAGGCACATGGCTATGGGGCAACTTCTATTGGCCAAAACCTCAAGACCCTCAAAATACTACAGTGGAATGCGGAGGGAGTCATTAACAAAAAACTTTCCCTAACACACCACCTGCATGAAGGTAAGATTGACGTGGCATGTATCCAGGAAACGCACCTCAACAATAACCATAAATTCTCAATCAGAGGATATCAGACCTTCCGTCTAGATAGAGAAGGCCACAAAGGAGGGGTCCTGATACTGACCAGAAACTGCATACCGAGTAGCGCGGTATCTGTCAATCACACCGGACAAGCAGAAATTGTAGGAGTTGACATAATGGCTCAAGAGACGAAGCTCCGCATTTTCAATCTGTACGGACCACCAAATAGAGACCTATCGCTCTCGAGTATGGAGGTCAGAGACTCCAACTGCATAGTAGTTGGAGATTTCAACAGCCACTCGGAGAGATGGGGATACTCTGACACAGACAGCAGAGGTGACGAAGTGGAAGATTGGGAGATAGATGCAAATCTCTCCCTAATCAATAGGCCGGAGGATAGCCCTAGCTTCTATTCAAGAACATGGCATACCACCTCGACTCCAGATTTGGCCTTCTCCACACAGGACATACACCATAAAATAGACCGCCAGGTGCTAAACCAACTGGCAGGTAGCGACCACAGGCCGATCAGGCTAACCATTGACATGGAAGTAGGCCCACAGGAAACAAAACCGCTCCCACGTTGGAATTACAAACGAGCCGACTGGGACAGATTTGCAATCCTGACAGATGGGCTGTGTGAAACCATCAACACACGAAACACCAAAATGAAGCCCATGGTAGAGAGCCTAAGCAAGGCAATAATGCAAGCCGCCACTGAAACCATCCCAAGAGGAGCTAGGAAAAACTATAAGCCCTACTGGAATGATGAGTTGCAGAAAGTGGAAGATGCAGTAACAAATGCTAGGAACATGGCAGAGCGAGAAAAATCCATGGAGGCAAACATCGCCCTCAAAGCCGCCGCGGCGAAGTACAAACACACTCTCAAGCAAACAGCAAGAGAAAGCTGGAAAAATAAAACGGAAAGTCTAAACCTGGAAAAAGACGGGAACAAGCTATGGAAGCTAGTCAGAGCCATGAACGACGAAACCCCGTCAAATAAACACATTACTATCAAGCAGGGCGAGAACTTGATCACAGGTAAGAAAGCCGCAAACGCCTTTGTCGATCACTATGCCAGAGCAAACCACATCGAGGTCCCTGCAGATAAGCATACAGACATTAGCGAAGAGCTAAAGGGACACGAAAACATAAATACGGCTCATGAAGAGCACATGATGGCCAAACTAACAATGCGCGAAATGGAAGAGGCTATGAGAACACTAAAGAAAAGGAAATCTCCCGGAAAAGACGGGATAACAAACGAAATGCTGATGGGGCTGGGCCAAACAGCGAAGAGGAAACTACTATCAGTCCTGAACCAAAGCTGGAAAAGGGGTATTGTACCCCAGGCATGGAAAGACGCAATACTGGTACCAGTACCAAAAACAGGAACGGATAAAACAGATCCAAATGGATACAGGCCCATCAGCCTACTGAGCTGTGTCGGCAAGCTGATGGAACGGATGATAAACACCAGACTGATGTGGCATCTGGAAGAAAAACGAATACTAATTCCACAGCAAGCAGGCTTTAGACAGCACAGATCCACTGAGGACCACGTCATCCTCGTAGCCCAGGAGATAGAAGATGCCTACCAGGCACAGAAACACACAGTAGCTGTCTGGGTGGATCTGGAAAAGGCATTTGACAAAGTCTGGAAGGACGGACTTAGAGTCAAGCTAAGAAGAAGTGATGTCTGTGGGAAGATGTACAAGTGGATCAACCACTACCTCAAACAAAGAACGGCCAGAGTCCAAGTACAAGGGCATATGAGCAAAAAGGTGACACTCGAGCAGGGAGTACCCCAAGGGGGAGTATTGTCACCCACACTCTTCCTGGTATATATAAACGATATTACAGAGAATATACCAAGAAGAGTCCATAGCTCAATGTTTGCAGACGATCTGGCTATGTGGACCTCTGAAAAGAATCTCACCATAGCAAGAAATCGGATGCAGACGGCCCTAACATCGCTGGAAGAGTGGGCGAACTCATGGCTGGTCAAAATAAACGAGGAGAAAACCACATGCACAATATTCTCGCTTTCATTAAAACCCCAAAGTACCAAATTAAGTCTAAATGGCAAATTCCTGCAGCCAAACGACAACCCAACCTATCTGGGAGTCACATTTGATCGGCGCATGACATGGAAAAGTCAGATTGAGAGAAACCGAATGAAAGCCAGAGAAAGAATGGCAATCATGAGGAAACTTGCTGGCACAAGCTGGGGAGCAGACGAAGGCATACTAAAGAAACTGTATACTGGAAGAGTGAGACCAGTTCTCGAGTATGGCATTGCGGCATGGACAACAGCAGCGAAGGCGAACTTCGACAAAGTTAACAAACTACAAAACCAAGCCATGAGAATTATAACAGGTGGCATGAAGTCAACGCCAATTGTAGAACTTGAAAAGATTACAAAACTGCAATCCATGACCGATAGAAGAGACTGCAGAGCCCAGCTGCAGTCAGAGAAACTCCGAAGACTGACGGACCATCCAATGTACCAGAGACTAAACAATTTGGGAAATGGGAAACTAAAGCGGAGAAACTTTGCAGAAATAGCCAAAGCAAAGATGCACGAAGATCCCATAAACGCACTAACAACACCAAAACCCATCACTACTGTACGAAAACCTACCTGGAGGCAGGATATATTTCCAGAGGTGGTAGAAAATATACCAGGTATTGCAAACAAAAACTGCCAGACTGAAAAAGAAAGGAGAGACACTACCCTAATCTTCATAACGAAAAGCTACCCAAGCATGGACTGGACCCATGCATACACCGACGGTTCTGTAACAAACACTACACAGAACGGAGGGGCAGGAGCATTCCTGAACCTACCAAATGGCAGAAAAATAACACTGTCATTCGCTACTGGTAAGTACACAAGCAATTTCAGAGCGGAGGCAGAGGCACTGAGGGCGGCAGTGGAAGAAATGGTGACACACAGTGAAAATGAGAGCCACATAGTCCTGCTGACAGATGCTCTCGCCGTAGTCACAGCGCTAAAAAGCCAGAAAAACACTGAGCTTAATGACTTAAGAGCAGCACTCTGCAAACTGTGCCAGCAGTCCGCACCAAAAAGGGTAGTGGTACAGTGGGTTCCGTCACACTGCAACATCCAAGGCAACGAGGAGGCAGACAGACTGGCAAAAGAAGGTGCAAGGCTACCACAAACAGATACCAGTATGACGTACGAAGAGTCAAAACGGCTTATCAAAGCCAGATACATGACCAAATGGGAAACCGAACATACTGGTTACACCAAAAACGATGCCTATTACCAGTTGAACCGAAGAGAGCAGGTCGTTGTCTTCAGACTTCGCACTGGCCACAACAGACTGAGGTACCACCTATTCAACAAATTGAAGATAGGATGTACCGACGAATGCCCGTGCGGTACTGGTAAAATGACCACTGAACATCTGCTGCAGAACTGCCCGACATACGAGGATTAGAGAGAGCAGATGTGGCCATTACCAGTGGAACTGCAAGACAAGCTCTATGGCAGTGGCGACAGCCTCAGGATGACCGCCGCTTTTTTCGAAAAAATAATGGTTACTGTCTGACTGTGTACGCAGAAGAAGAAAGAAGAAGATCGAAGAAGAAGAGAAAAACTAAGGAAAAAAGATTGAGTCATCCAAGCTAAAATGATACAGGAAGATGCTTAAAATACCAATGATTGCCTAAAAGGAAAACACAGAAATCCTAAAACTGCTGGACATAGAACAACATTGGATAGTAAACAAATTTAAGTTGAGGAAACTAAAATACTTTTGACACATCAAACGCCACAAAGATCTAGAAAAAAACCAACACTGGAAAAATAAACAGAGCCGCCGAAGACGGTTGTGTCGGACCGAAAGGTGCAAATATCGCAGCCAAGCTGTAAACTAGCGACACAACGGATTCCGTTCTCCGGACTACATCCTGCTACTTGCAAAGACCTGTACAGGGCGTGCTAGCGGGAGATTGAGAACGAACGCAGAAGAAGAAGAAGAAGAAATAAACAGAGGCAAGATGGGCACATGACGTTAACGAGGTTCTGAGGAAGACGATGACAGAAGCGGGAGAGCTGGCTAAAGATCTTGGGATGCTTGGAATCCTGGTTTTCAAACAGCATGTTAATGTCTGTTGGAAGGAAGTAGAAGCCTATCGGCTTTTCGTAGTGGATATTTTAAATTTCCTGCGGCTTACTATGCCTGGGAGAAGATGCAAATAATGTGGGTAGATTTTTCACTAGAATTTAAAATTGTGTCTAGGCGGCAGCCGTTAAGCCTACTCTTTTGTATTACTCACTGCCATGTGATTTTTAACGTGCTCGACACTGAACACAGTAGTTCGATCTCATTACCCAGAGATCAGGGAAATTTTAACCAGAAGATTCACGTAAAAAAAATCCCGGTCTCCAACGTGATTTGAACCTTCGACCTCTGGCACTCAATGCGGACACCTAACATAAAGACTACTGAGTCCCACTTAGTTAAAGATGGAGTCTTGCAAACCGACTGTTATAAGGGCGATGCTCTGCAAAGTACATGCTACATGATGCTATGTTATGAGTCAAAGTTATCTTCTCTGGTTTTCATATATATTCCCTCCCTTATACATTCTTACCTACGTTTATTTTGCTCACCCTGTCCTCCTCGGTTGGTGATACTCCTTTCATTATGAAATTTAAATATTTCTACGTTAGCATAGATAATGCCTTAATGGTTGACTGATAACCATTGGATGTGTATCCATTTATACTGATCGATATTAACTGGTCGGTATATGATCATTAATTTGGTTTAGTATGATAACTTTGACAATGTTACTCCACAAATGGATAAAACTATCAACAACGATAATTATTCTGACCATTTATTAGATCTTATTTGTTATTTATAGGACTGAAGAATAAATGTTGCTTTGCTGTGCAGTCGATATTCTGTGTGTGACATATTTTCATTTCATCCTCGATAATTTTTTGTTGGCGTTCGCTTTATTCCTTTACTCCCCAAGGCAATATGCGTTGCATTATGTTTTTATTTTGCGTCTATTGGCCCGGTGCATCCAACTTCGGCATACATTTTATGTAAGGATCTGCTTCCTCCTGCATTTTCTAAGGGGTTTTTTCCCCTAAGGTGATAGCCTGTGCTGTGATTGGAAAGCGAACCCAGCACCTTAAGATTGTGAGCCGTGTCACTTAACCACTAGCTCACGCCATCCTAGTTATTGAAAAACTAGTCCGCCATTTCTCGAAATATATGACTATCTCTTATCGTCTTTCATTCATTCATTAATTTCCCTTTTCACTTCATTGTGAAACACATGCCCCTACTGCAGCTGGGCTTCTATACGGGAATTCTGTGCCCAAGCATTTGAATCATGCACTTTACGCCCCATTGTCAAGCATAGGTTTTAACTGCAGCTGGTTTCTTAACATAAAATCTGTATCTGGCATTTTGTTGTAGCTGATTAAATGGCAAAGATTTCTTTTTTTACCTGATGAGGTTGTCATCTCCAAGCACAACCCTCTTTAGTCACATTTTAAGGCAAGCTTGGAACGTGACAGCTGTCCTATTTCGTTCATTATGGGTGGCCAGAATAAGAGATCCGAAATACTAACAGTACGCACCTGAATGGCAGATCGCTTACAGCGTTGGTCTGCCGTGATAAACGGACTGGTTCAATTAACAGTTTTAACTTGCACCAGTATACCCAGCTGTACATGGTTATTTGACTTACAATTAGGGAAGGCAAGGCAGTGAGGTAGGGAACTAATCACTCATCCTCTGTAAGAGCTGCGACTTAGTAAAATCTAACCGCTATCAATGTATCCCTGACAGTAGTGTCTTCTATGGTAAAGATAAAGGTCAGTCCCATGACAACAGTTGCCGTCGGGGATGAAGATGGCTATTCATGCTATAAGTCGCAGCCTATGTGAGGTGGGGTGGCCAGTTCTTCTGATTTATACCTTTTCCAACTAATAAGTCAGGTACCCATTTACAGCTGGGTCGACTGAAGGAGCAGTCGAACAAGGAATGAACCAGGCTTGGATTTTTTTTCTATCCGTCCATGACTTCGAACCCTGACTCGCTGTAATCTCATTCTTAACAAGCCAGCTCACTGTCGGCTAGGCTACGAGGCAACATTTAAACCAAAAATCCTACCGATTCATACGGTCGTCCCTCGTTTTGTTTTTTTACACCACGAACTCAAACTAGTTACGGTTAGGAATTTTCCAAAAAGTCTTATAAAATAAGACAGAGTTAAGATAATTATAGCACATCATTAAAATAGGCACTCAAAATAGATAATAACGAGTAGTCTCATTTACCCAAGCACAGTTATGTCCCCTTAGTTCATTTTGCTATTCAGGATGTAGGTGAGGGGGGATGATGAGGAGAGTTGTAGTTAGAAGGGGCGCTGCCGACATAAATATTGCTTACAAGATCCCCATAAATGTTTTAATGAGTATACCTCTCTAAGCATAAATCATTCCGTTACCATGGATACAGTTCTCTCGTGTATATAATATGTTATGAGAGATATTCTCCTATTTCCTCTCTCTCTCTCACTCTCTACTTCATAAATGAATGTGATGAAACTTACAAAATAGTTCTTGATGTATCAGGGGTCAGAAGAGAGTGGGATATGGCTACAGTGGGATATGGCTACAGTGAGATTTGGCTACAGTGAGATTTGGGAATAGTGAGATGTGGCTACAGTGAGATGTGGCCATAATGAGATGTGGCTATAGTGAGATGTGGCTATAGTGAGATATGACAATATGACATGATCACAATGGTATATCAATGGTATATGATAACAATGTGAAACTTACAAAACAGATATGAGAACAATGAAATTTAACAACAAAATAATGGGATAGAAGCACAATGGGATATGACAACATAAAAAAACAACAAAATGGGATATGAGAACAATGGAATATAATAACACGATATAAATACAATGAGAAATAGGAGCACATTAGGATATATTTTTTTTAAAATAAAATATATTAGCAACGGAATATGCAACAAATAAGATAATAGGATGTGATAACAATAGGATACGTAACAATTGGACATGGCACAATATCAATCCCAATGTGGACCTCAATACACAGTTTGAGGCATGACCAAATTTGGGAACTGCACCCTATTATGCATGCTGGAATAGGTGGCCAAGAAAAGTTTTGGTCACTTAATCATTCATAGCATAATGCTACACAAACCACCACTGCAATAAGACAGAAATACTTTGGTACAGGCTTGCTGCAAGGAGATTAGCTGTAGTAGTGGCTTTATGTTCTTGTTTGAGTGAAAACTGGATAGTTTAAAACTAAAAAATAAACATTGTCCTATAGTGAAAACTGGATAGTTCAAATCTAAAGTCAAACATTGTCTTATAGTGAAAACTGGATTATTTAAATCTAAAGACAAACATTCTCCTATAGTGAAAACTGGATAGTTTAAAACTAAAAGACAAACATTCTCCTATAGTTAAAACTGGATAGTTTAAAACTAAAAGACAAACATTGTCCTATAGTGAAAATTGGATAGTTTAAAACTAAAAGACAAACATTCTCCTAAAGTGAAAACTGGATAGTTTAAAACTAAAAGACAAACATTGTCCTATCTCACCATGGCGGCCACGTCCGAACATCATTGTGTGAGTAATCTCATTGTCTGATGTTGCTGATGCCTTGTGCACACCATCAAACAAACATCTGATCCTCTTACACGTCGGATCTAGTAGCCACTCTTTCTCAGATCTCCTGTAAGTGTCTAAGATGCAAGAGGAAATAAATATTGATTTAATAACTGCATAAAAATAGTTAAACAAATCCTAAAGGGGTTAAGGGGACAGTGTGGGCTAGTGGTTAAGTGACATGGCTCACAACCCAAAGGTGCGGGGTTCGATCCCCACTCACAGCACCAACAGTTACCCCGAGGAAGCAAACCCTTAGAAAATGCAGGAGGAAGCAGACTGTACATAAAATGCATACTTAAGTCAGATGCACTGGGCCAACAGGCGCAAAATAAAAATAATGCATCGGGGAATAGAGAAATAAGGTGAACGCTAAAATAAAATATTTAAAAAAATAAAGGGGTTAGACAGCTTGAATAATAAATAGGCACAGCTTTAGATTAAATTGATTATGTTAGTGAACTTAAAACTTTTGCTTATGTTAGTGAAGTTAATAAATTGGTTATGTTGGTGAACTGAAAAAATTGATAATGTTAGTGAACTTAAAAAACTGATGTTAGTGAACTTAAAAAATTGATTATGTTAGTGAACTTAAAAAATTGATTATGTTAGTGAACTTAAAAATTGATGTTAGTGAACTTAAAAAATTGATTTATGTTAGTGAACGTAAAAAATTGATTATGTTAGTGAACTTCATAATTATTTTTGTAGTCCCTTCATCTTATATATAGTGGTGAGATACATTCCATACTTTCTTCAACTATTATTCTCTGTGTAGCTAACTGGGCTGTACATGGTCTATTGTTGTTGAAAGTCTGCCTCTTTTTCTATCAGTTGTTTGTCTATGACCTCTTTTAATCTCTCTGGCATGATCCTATTCAATATATGACCAGGCACTGATAATAACATTATTTCTCTATAGTGTGTGCATTGTTGCAGATTTCCCTTCTTCGACATCTTGACTAGACAGCCTTTCTTCCAGTCTGCATGCATTTCTTCTCTTTCCCAGACTTTTCCAAGTTATTTGTATATCTCTTTCGAAGTGTTGATGTCTGCATTGGTTGCCTCTGCTGAGAAATCATCTGGACTAGTAGATTTATCATCTCTCAGGAGCATTATGGCTTTCTTAATTTCTTCTCTGTTTGGTTTCTCGCAAATAACTTGCAGCTCCATTTCTGTTGACTCATGTCTGGTGGATCTTCTGGAGCTGTTCTATTTAAAAGTTCAGCAAAATGTTCTACCCATTTCTTCATCTGCTTATTTATGATGCTAACCAATTTCCTACTTTATCTTAAAATAAAGGTGTAAAAGGAAACATGCTCTACTAATTTTGAGGGCTGTTCAATTTAAGCCAGGACTGTTATTTTGTAAGGAAAAAACCTTTTTTTTCCAATTAGCCAAAATGCCATTTATTTTTCGATATAATCTCCTGCAACGTTTATGCACTTATCCCAACGTTTAAGTAATGATTGAAAAGCTTCAGCGTACTAAGATTTGTCAGTATGTCTGAACCAATCCAGGACAGCCTGTTTCACTTTGTCATCAGTGCTGAAATGCTGATGTCCCAGGAATTCTATTAGGGTCCAAACAGGTGGAAATTGCTTGGAGCAAAGGCTGGGCTGTAAGGTGGATGTGACAATACCTCCCAGTCGAGTTTCTGCAGATGGCACATAGGTCGAGCGTTATCTTGCATGAGCATAAGACTCCCTTTGTGATCAAATCAGGCCATTGTTTTTTCCACAGATGGTTATGCACATCACTCAAAATGAGTATGTATTGTTCACTGTTGATAGTGGCACCCCGGGGTAGAATTGCAACATCCAAGATAAGACGTTCCACACTGCCGGTCCACGTGTGTATGACCGAAAGGTGCAAATATCGCAGTCAAGATGTAGACTAGCGGCATAACACATTCCGTTCTCTTGACTACATCCTACTACTTGAAAAGCCCTGTTCAGGGCTTGGCAGTGGAAGATTGAGAACACACGCAGAAGAAGAAGAAAGGGCGTTCCGCAATCTGGATATTTACAAAAATTACTGTGGTGGGTTGAGAGCCATCACGGCCAGCATCATCACTCACAGATGTATGGCCTTCTGTGAAACATTTACACCATTCAAATGTCTTACTGCGGCTGGGTATCTCATCAAATTTCCGCAGGTTTCATGCCTTCTTTCACATGAAAATTCATCACAACACGCTGTTCCATGCAAGCACTAACAATGTTGTCCACCATTTTTATTTATCTCTGCCGTGACTGGCCCATGGCAAGTGAGCTACCTAGCAGTAATAGACTACAAGTGCCCCTAACTGATGTAGTTCCAGCCCGCTATAATCCATTCAGGTAGAACTAGAACAAAAAGTCTTGGTTTGATTGCACATGTTCCCTTATAATTTTATCAGTTTCTAATACAGCTAATAAAGTCATATTTAATTCCATAAATAGTTCTTTAAAAAATGTCTCGTTTTTTTCATAGTCCATCTTTTAATGTTCACCTCTTCTCTTACATGCCTCTATGGTACTAAATTATCATGTTTCATCACCACGCCATTTATAAATCATTAGAATTATCACCATTTATTGAGTTACTTCTATTTCTATAGTGCAGTTTCATCATGGCTCTGATAACTTTTCAGACTTGCTATGTCCGGGTGGCTACTTATTTTTATTGAAATTTCATTCATATTCCTTGGTTAATAAACTGGTTTGGTATTGTTAACAGTATATTTGTATAGATATAAGTGTTTGTCAACTATTCAAAACAAACATTCGATTTAAAATGGTCAACTGATAAGGCTGTTTTGTTAGTTCACTGAATTTAATTTCTAACCTCCTTCTATCTACATTTAACTTTATTAAGCTCTACAAGTCCATAGTGGATTTAATAAATACTCAAAAGTATGAGTAAAATGGTTTTTTACTCTAGAAATCCCCCCCCCCCCCCTATATTTTTAAACACACCATTTAATTTCTTAAATGCAACTCAAGGAAGAAAGTGCTTACCCATCCATTCTATAAGTTTAGTTATACACTTGAAAACTTAAATGTACAAGGGCAGTTTGTGCTTAAATTTACTAGAACAATTTTGACTTGACAAGATGTATTAGTTTGAGCTTTAAATGTAATAAGTGAATGAATTACACATGATGTTTTCCATAGCACGGGAATAAGTGTTTCAAATACAGAAATCGTCAAATACACAGGCTTTAACAAAATTACTCAGGATATGAAAAATAGACAATGGAAAATGTCTCCGTCATGTATTAAGAATAGTTATTTTGTAATAACCTTAGCAGCAAATGGACAAAACTCTGTTTCAAAAGAAGGCAGAGATAACAAACAATAATCACAGAGATTAACTAAACAGAAGAAAGAAAGGCCTCAAATAAACTGTATTGACTTATACAAGACAGACTTTCATGGAATCAGTTTAATAATGACTCTGGAATAGATTTACTTAGTGACATGGTATAAATGTAAGTTAGAGAAACAGAAGAAAACATTGTGGTTCATAAAAGTAGGGTACACACCCTAAAAATGAATATTAAGAAACATACAAGGATAAGGTCTTATAGACTTCCAGTTGGTTGGCCAGATTTCGGCAGCTGGGTACTTCAAGTAATCTGAAGTAGGAATATACTTTAACTTTGAACTCCAGTCAGGGCCTGAGCTGTTAATAATTAAAAATAACATAAATTAAGTTAACGAAATTTAAAAAATAATTGAGCAAAATTACCTGTCTGCTGGCCAAAATGGAAAAACAAAATCATAAAATAAACACAAAATATTAATGGCAAAACTGTAAAATATTTAGGCGATCTATTTGCTAAATATCATGAACTGGAAAAATTGTTTTTTTGTTTCTTTTTTTTTATTATCTTATAACAAATATTAAAATTATACAGGATACAATGAAATTTTAAAAGCATTTACACTGAATGACAATATTTTAAGCAAGCTAGTTTCAAGTAAACATTACTCTCCCTCCCTGTCTCTCTCTCTCTCTCTCTCTCTCTCTCTCTCTCTCTATTTGACTGTTTCTTCTACACACACATACATTCATACACAGATAAACATACGTGCAAACAAATTACTCGGCTTTAATACTTTTTACTTAATTTCAGAGGCCATTGAAAGCAATCAATATCCATTCCAAATAACTGAGAGGCAATAGATTGTTCGCAAATGTGATTAAAAAATAAATTATTCCTGTAACTCATCAGCTTACTCCAAGAAAAATAAGATTTAACTATTCCACACTACTACAATAGTAGTCCTACTATATGGTTTTGAGATAGGTAATATAACTAAGAGTATCAAATGCAGACTGCAGACCATCCCCAGGTCATGACCCCACTATATATTTTATATGAGATGGCTAGATGGTATTGATCACACAAATCAAAGAATACAACAACAAACAACTATAGACTACATGCAGCAAATTGACAGGATACAACCTAAGGGTGAAACCAAAAAATATAGTCAGACATGTTCTGGATTGGAACACACAGAGTAAAAAAAAATGGAGAGGAGAAAAATCACCTGACAACTAACAGTAGCAGCCGAAAACATAGTAGCAAAAAACAGCAGGTTAATGGGAACCAAGGGGTGAGGGTAAGGGTGGTCACTCAAGTACTTAAGAAAACAACCCAAATGAGGACTGGTCTCAAGAGATCAATGTCGCCCTATGCTCCAATGTAAACCAGAAGAAATCAGCAATAAGTCACTGAAATTAATCTGATTTGTATTGTGATAAATGCTTACTCTGTATCCTTTAACCATGCCATTTTTGCTCCAAAAGCATAATATTTTTACCTCTTTGCTGGATCCTTGCATCCAAGTATAAACATGTTCCTGTAGATGAAGTGTTTGTAGTCAATTATTTGGCAATTATCAAATTACCATCCGCATATGCATCCCTCCTTAGTTAACTTTTATAACATTCAAAGAGAGTGCATTGGTTCACATAATTTTCTGGCCTACCACCTTCACTAACCAAGAGCTGCTTATCCGGGGCAATCAAGTAAAGAAGACATGAACACTATCATCATAATCAGTTGACACTGGAAGTGGAAAGGTCACGTCCTAAGAACTGCCCTAGTATGAATTCCAGAGGAAAGGTGAAAGGGAAACTGATCTAAGACAACTTGGCGAAGAAATGCAATGACTGGAATTAAAATAATGAAACAGAGTTGTAGCCCTGTATGAAATATGGTGGCAGACTAGATGAAGTAGTGGAAGTTTGTGTTACTGCCCTTAAAGATGCCATTAGACATGGCAGTCATGGACTGTTTTGTCAGTCACTGACCAAGGATCTAAGAAGAAGTAAGGTGTATTGATCTTATTATTTTTTCCCTACAAATGGGTCCTAAGATCCATGCATTGTTCCTATTATTTCTTTCCTACAAATAGTTTCCAAAAGCATGCGTAGAACATATTATTTCTTCCCTTTAAATGGGTCACAAAATTCAATCATTTATCACATTTCTTCCCTACAAATGAATCCTAAAAATCCATGCATTGAACCTATTATTTCTTCCATAAAAATGGGTCCTTAAGTTCTGTAAATTGAACCTATTATTTTTTCCCTAAAAATGGGTCCCAAAGATCAATTCATTGATTCAATTATTTCTTTCCTACAAATGGGTCCTAAGATCCATCCACAAATAGGTTCCAAGATCTACTATTTAATTAACATATTATTTCTTCCCTTCAATTGGGTCTCTAGTTTCACAAATTGATCCTATTATTTCTTCCCTACAAATGGGTTTTATGATCTACACAGAGTGCTTACTAAGTATACTTGAGATCGACACTTTGGTTGCACGGTCTCCACTCCTGTTCCCTCCCCTCATTTTCATAAGGTATGCGTTTTCGTCCTCTTGCTTTGGGAGTGTGTATCATGCCTGACCGATTATCTATTTCAGGAAAATGCAGCTTCTCTCGTTCTAAAATATGAGAAATGATAAAGAATCAATAAATTAATTATTTTAGACCTTTTATTTCTGTCATTTTTACCACCTGTTTATGTCTGAGCATCTGTATTTGCTAAACAATAATTAAAACATATTATGGGTCATTTTCATTATTATTAGCAAGGTGGGCCAAAGATACAGTAGTGAATTAATTGACATCAGTTAACGACACATATCTATAGCTGACTGCTTGCGCCAGTGTCAATGAACCCTAACAGACCAAGATCCTATTTTTCAACTGGCAGCCCTAGAAACAGGCTGCACTCATGTAGTCTGGCTAAGAGAATAGGGATCAAAGAGGGAAGAAAAACTTAGTCCCCTTAACGCTGTGTTGAAATTGAATGTTTCTGGCCAAAAGACAAAGTATTGCTATCTCCCTGTAAACTACGACACGTCACGACTCTCTTTTTTTTGGACAAATATCAGAAAGACAGAAATTATCAAGGTAAATAAAATTGTTTAAAAAGCAAACAAAAGCGTATAAATTTGGTTTACCACAATCCAAATAGCAGCACATGCATGTTGCTCTGATGTTATGTGGTTATTCTTTCACATAGTTACTCCATGTCAATCATACCATTTCAGCCCTCTTTGGAGCATAGACCTTCAACAATTATGCAAGTCATCAAATGTTCACCTTGATGTTTTTAGGATTTAGGATAGCCAACTGACATGCCCAACCTCTTACGTTACCTCTTACGACATTCCTGAGGAGCTACTGTTACTAATCTTTGAGCCCTGGTAACAAGTGGGCAGTCACTGCATGTAGTAAATCATTTATTTCCACAGCTGCTTGAATTGTCTAACATAATTGTTATGACTAGTGGCTTTGTAGCTCATGAGGAACCAGATGCTTCATCTGTGTTTAAAATCAACCAGAAACACCTTAGCTGTATGTCAATATTATAACATGCATATTCTTTTATAATAAACTTTCAAATACTTAACTTAACGTCTATATACTGGTTTAGAGAACTCTGCAGAATCGGTATACAACCAGTTTCATAAAGGGGGTTAACCGATGTGCGAGTCCATCTTAATAAACTTAAACACTAGAGAAAAGTAGACTTGCAGCATGTTAGACGCCATCTATGCTGCTCTTAACAAACCACCTAACCATAGCCAGCGTTATGCCATGTCACACAGTTAATCGCTTTTTGCGAAATGCTCTCTGTGGAGCAGTAGTCCTACTCTTGTCTTTGTCATATACAAAGAACCCAGCGGACCACTCGGGACATGAAGTGTTTCCAAATGTTCATGCAAAAGCGTGTGAAATAGCAGCACATAAACTATTTTATACTCTTCAGTGCAAAAGGAAACATAAATAGCTATGGTCAGATATCATGCTAAGACAAAAACACAAAGGGAACCTACGTCATAACCAAACGGCCTTCGTTAAGGACAACTAAAAATAAAAATAATGAACTCACAAATTATAGATGAAGGTAGAAGACATAAAATAAAGATATGGACAAATAAAAGAGTAAGAAAACGTACTTGGCTGGATAACACATAAGAAATCATCACAAGTATCTTCGCTTATGGGAGGTCGGATAACAAATGATAATGCTTATCGTCTTCAAAATGTTACTTATTTATATTATATACATAAAATAGAATATCTTACACTTTTGTAATCCTTGATTACATTCTAAATCAATGTTTTCTTGTGTTTTCAAACATGCTCAATAAAATTGTATTTCCTTTTTCTGATGCAGACTGTTGTTGTTGAATGCCTACAAAGAGTAAATTCCCTTTTGTGCACCCTGCAGTAGCTTTCCTCACATATGGAGCATGCTGATGAACTGATGAAGGTGGACAGCAGTTCTCCAGACAGTTGTGCTATGCATGGCTTTATTTATGTGTCGCTTGCTACTACGAGTACTATGTGAATCCCCACCTTGTTAGTTAGTTTGTCATGAAATTCCTGTTTCCAGGGAGAACTGCGTTGAAGTGACGTTAGGGTCTTGGCCAGTATATTTTGCCTGACCCTGACTAACATGTCTAATCAGTATGTTTTGCCTGACCAGACATAGTCTTTGCTCCGCTTTGATGCAGGTAGAAAGTTTCATTATAATATTCCTGTCAATCTATTATAAACATATGATATTGTTAGCTTCTGAAATACCAACATCTATATAGCCTCAAGTGATCTATGTGTATATATGTTTTCATCTGTTAAAAACCAATAAATAAAAAATCTAAACGTGAATTAAAAATTATAAAAAATAAATAGAATAATAATACAAATATAAAAATCTTAAGTCCAGTGTTAAAGGCAGTTCTATCGTATGGCCCTGAAACTTGGAGTACAAAAATAAACAAAACAAATCTAAAAGACAGACTTTCTTAGTGGTTACAGAATGGAAAGATTGAAACTGTTTGTTTTAGCAAATCTGAGATTATTGTGGTGGAGCAAATACAAATAATAACAATGGAGAGTAAGATGCTGGTACTGGTGAAGGCACATTAACAAAGTCATCTGATAGCAATAGTAAGATGCTGGTGCTGGTTATGACACATTAAGGAAGTCATCTGATAGCAATAGTAAGATGCTGGTACTGGTTATGTGGTTATGACACATTAAGGAAGTCATCTAATAGCAATAGTAAGATGCTGGTACTGGTTATGACACATTAAGGAAGTCATCTGATAGCAATAGTAAGATGCTGGTACTGGTTATGACACATTAAGGAAGTCATCTGATAGCAATAGTAAGATGCTGGTACTGGTTATGACACATTAAGGAAGTCATCTGATAGCAATAGTAAGATGCTGGTACTGGTTATGACACATTAAGGAAGTCATCTGATAGCAATAGTAAGATGCTGGTACTGGTTATGACACATTAAGGAAGTCATCTGATAGCAATAGTAAGATGCTGGTACTGGTTATGTGGTTATGACACATTAAGGAAGTCATCTGATAGCAATAGTAAGATGCTGGTACTGGTTATGTGGTTATGACACATTAAGGAAGTCATCTGATAGCAATAGTAAGATGCTGGTACTGGTTATGACACATTAAGGAAGTCATCTGATAGCAATAGTAAGATGCTGGTACTGGTTATGACACATTAAGGAAGTCATCTGATAGCAATAGTAAGATGCTGGTACTGGTTATGACACATTAAGGAAGTCATCTGATAGCAATAGTAAGATGCTGGTACTGGTTATGACACATTAAGGAAGTCATCTGATAGCAATAGTAAGATGCTGGTACTGGTTATGTGGTTATGACACATTAAGGAAGTCATCTGATAGCAATAGTAAGATGCTGGTACTGGTTATGTGGTTATGACACATTAAGGAAGTCATCTGATAGCAATAGTAAGATGCTGGTACTGGTTATGACACATTAAGGAAGTCATCTGATAGCAATAGTAAGATGCTGGTACTGGTTATGGCACATTGAGGAAGTCATCTGATAGCAATATAGAGTATTCTCTGTTCTGGAATTCCAAGGAGAATAAAAACAAAGGGAGATGTGTGTGACACAGTGAATAAAAATACTGTGAGGCTGAAATAAAATAGATAAAGAAAATATCAAAAGTGTTGAAACAGATGGTTTATGACAAAAGGACATGCTTTGTATTTGTTGATAATCTGAGTTCCATATGGAGCAGAAGAGTTCTAATTGACTGATTAAAATGTGAATGATTCAGACTTTATTGACGATGTGTTAGTAGATTTTGAATTAGTTTTTTTTAGTTGAATTTTTTAGTGGAATTAGTATATCAGGAATTAGGAAACAAGCTCAAATTAATCATTTTTGGGTACTTCAAATTATTAAATCAAATAACAGTGTATTATAAGCTGCAACTAGATACCTAAAAACCACAATTATCAAATCAAGTCAAATCAAAATCTTTCAGTTTCCTATGGGGTGAAAGTCTTCAACAAATACACACCAAGTCCGCTTGTCCTGGACCATTCATTTCAAATCTGTTCAGGTCTTCCGTGTTTCCTTTATGTTTGTCTCAAGTTTTTAATTTCTGTGTGTGTTTTGTTTTGTCTCTACTTCTCTGGCCTTGGTGATTTCAAAGCATAGATTGTTTTGCAATGCTAAAAGCTGGTTTCCTTAACGTGTGTCTTATCCAATGCCATTGTCTTCTCTTTATGCCATGTTCAGCTGATTTCTGTCTGGTTCTTTCCAAAACTTCCACATTAGTAATCTGATCATTCCATTTCAATCTCTCTATTCTGCACAGGCATCTATTTATGAAGCTATGTACCTTTAACGTTGTTGCTTTTGCTGTGTTCTTCATGTTTCAGAGCCGTACAATAGAATGAACTTTACATTGGAAAGGAGTCCTTGTATTTTTGTGCGGGACTTAATAATTTTTTTATTTACATAAGTTACTGCAATGCTAGCTTATTTTGTATTATTTATATCTGCATATGTATTTCATACATTGTCTATATTGCTACAAAGATATATTAATAACTCCACATCTTGTATGAGTGTGTCTCAACACGATCTGATTGTTGTTAGTTGCATGTTTTGTTCTCACAATGACACATCTTTGTTTGTTCTCTGAATATTCCCAATTTGTATGATCTTAACTCCACTTAACATCTTTATACTGCTTTAAAGACTCACAAGAATCTGTAAAAAACCAGTTACATTTGCAAAACACCTTTCCTGAGGCCTATCATTCCATGCATTCACCACTCCTGACTAAAAAAATAATTCCTAATATCCAATCTAAATCCTTCTTTAGTTAATTTGCAGCTGTGTCCTCTTGTTCTTGTTGGAGGTTGTATTTTGAAAAAAAAACTTGTTATAGTCTAATTGAACCTTTCCTGTTCGCGGTCTTCAGACTGCGCACAGGCCACAATAGACTGAGGTACCACCTATTCAATAAATTGAATGTAGGTGGCACTGACGAATGCTCGTGCGGTACCGGGAAAATGACCGCTGAACATTTGCTGGAAAACTGCCCGACATACGAGGATCAGAGAAAGCAGATGTGGCCATCACCAGTGGCAACACTAGACAAGCTCTATGGCAGTGTCGACAGCCTCAGGATGACCGCTGCTTTTTTCGAAAAAATAAAGGTTGACGTCTGACAGCGTACGAAGAAGAAGAACCTTTCCTGTGATTATCTTATAAACCTGTATTAAGTCCCCTCGAATTCTTCTCTTTTCTAGACTCTGTAGTCTGGTTTTTCTCTTTCCTCATACTGTAATTATGGAATCCCACTATCAGTTTTGTCACTTTTCTTTGTATCCTTTCCAGCATGTTTATATCCCATCTACGATACGGACTCCCCACCTGTACACAGTACTCCAATCTAGGTCTAACTAATGCTTTATAGAGTTTGACAATCACTTCCTTACTCCTATGTTTAATATTTATTTGTATCATACCTAACATTGCATTTGCCTTATTCACTGCTACCTGGACTTGCTCACTCCCTTTACCAGTACCTGTATGCTCTATTATAACCCATAGGTCCCTTTCCCTTATCTATCATTCTAATATTGTTCTCGCCCATTCTGTAATTATGTTCCATATTGAATGATATTGGATCTAGCAATGTGGATGGCTGTACATTTATCCCTATTAAACTCCATTTGTCATCTAACAGACCAGTCTCGAATTATATCTAAATCCGACCTCAATATTTCCACTTCTGCTACAGATGAGACACTCCTACATATTAACATAGTTTTGTGTGGTCCGCAAATTTTGCAATCATGGATCCTAATCCAAGTAAGTATAGTTTATTTTATATCAATGTCCAAATCGTTTATACTTTTATAGCATGTATGATTAGCGACACACTTGCCTTTTTTCCCTGGCCTTCCTATTTCAGTTGTTACGTGAATCATAGTAGATAATATTTTAATTAGAGAAATAATAGGAGAATTTAAAACAGTCACTAGACTTGTCACGGTAAAGACAGGACCATTTCTCAGCTCACTTTTCGACCTGATCAAATGGAGCCGCCATTTCCGCGTCTCCTTATCACCATGGTTTTCCGGAGGTTACTTCCGGTAACAGATTTTTTTTTTTTAAAGGACGAGAATTGTATAACATTTGTATATTATTTCGAATAAAGTGAAAAACGAAGTTCGACCGCATTTGGTCTACAATGTCATCTGTCTCATGCTTTGACGGTGCAACATGCCTCGCTTGTCTGTCCATATGTTGATGATATCCTCCCACTTATGTAATTTTCTCTGATACCTCTGCCCTCAACCTACCAGATTCTTCTTCTTCTTCTTCTTCTTCTTTTTCGTTCGTTCTCAGACTTCAGCTACCAAGCCCTGAAAAGGTTTTTCAAGTAGCAGCGTGTTGTATAAAGAACGGAATGCATTGTGTCGTAGTTTACAGCTTAACTGCGATATTTGCACCTTTTGATCTGACTTCAGTAGACATTTTTTTAGGATTAGGTTAGCCCAGGGTTAGTACCGATTTCCCTCTTCGATACCTTCTCCTCAGTCACTTTGCTCTGTTGCAGACTGTAATCCAGGATCACCGTGTGGGAGTGTAGAAGGATCTTGGCAGCTCTGGCTCGCTGGCCCTGACGCTAGCAGTCAGATATGGGCCGCTGACCACTGCAGCTCGCGCACAGCTCAACATCTTGAACCACTTCCAGTATTTAATTCCGGTGGTGTTTTCTGCAAAATATATTTGAACTGTCTGTATATGATTGATATATTCTGAAGAGGATATGATATCAAGATACCGAGCAGTGCATTAGCTGTAGAAGTCAGCGACCGAAAGCTGATTGCTAGCTTTAGTGCCAATGATCCAGAGCTACAAAGACCCTTCTCAGCTTTATCTTAACACCCTTTCTTTATACTGGTTTAGAAGACTTTGCAGAATCTGTATACAACCAGATCCTTTTACTTCTCTTGATCTAAAAATAACTATGCGCGCATCAAATTTATTCTTGAATGGATTAATTGACCCTGAATCCAGGTCAAGTCAGGTCATCCCGTAACCAGTGATGTCGTTGGCGCACACATGAAGACATCATCACAACTCCATGCCACCATTCTCTGTCAGCGGCCCCTGTCTGTGCCTCTTCTGGTCAGAGATTGCTCCATTATTTTATGTTGTCCTCCCACCTCTTTTTGAGGCGACCACTTCGTCGTCTGTCTTGCACCTTTCCGTCCAGGATCGTATTTGCAAGACCATTTGATCTCGATATGTGACCGTACCAAGCGAGTTTCCTTCTTTTGACATTTGCCCAGAGGTCTTCGAAAGGCCCTGCATTCCCCCACAACCTACTGCACCACTGTAACTAAAAAATATGTCCAAGTTTCTAATCTGGACCTTTCTTTAATTAATTTGTAGCTGTGCCCTAATGTTCTTGTAGACGGTTATACTAATAAAAACGTGTTATGGTCTAATGTATGCTTTCCCTTGATTATCTTATAAACCTGTATTAAATCACCTCCAATTTTTCTCTTTTGTAGAGACTGTAAGCCCTGTTTTCGTTGTTTTTCCTCATATTTCCGGAATCCCACTATCAGTTTTGTCGCTCTTCTTTGTATTCTTTCCAGTATATTTAAATCACATCTACGATACGACTCAATATATTAACACAGTACTCCAGTCTAGGTCTAACTAATGCCTTATACAATTTGACTACCACTCGAATGCTCCTATGTCCTTAGCTGTCTGCCCGTGTCTTTCTATATGACAAAGACAAGAATAGCACCACTGCCCCCCCCCCCCTTCCAGATGGCATGCCGTAAGAGGCGGCTAACTGTATTTTAGGTTAGGTGGTTTATTACGATCAGCATAGATGTCGCCTAACAGGCTGCGGGTCTACTTTGCTCTAGTGTTTGAGAGAGTAAATTTTCTTGCACTTACATTTCCGGTCCACTATTGCTGTTCCTTGGCGCGGGGTTGTTGTTCCTGTTGAATTGATACAGTGAGTAACTTTACTCTTTTGTGCGCCACGAAAAGGTCGTTTAATGGCGGGTTGCAGTAGCCTTCCTCACATCCTGAGCATCAGCGTGGGGAAATGAATTCTCATTATTTGGGCAAAGTGTGTTTCATTGGCAGTTGTAAGTTCGTGTCATTGGATCATTTATGTTATGTCATGTATCTATCTGCCACGTGATTATAATTGTACCTTGTAACCAGATCTTCTTTTGTTATATGCGTGCAGTAATAGTTGGTCAGGTTGTATTCTCATGAGGTATGTCATTTGGAATGGCAAATAGTGTAAATAGCTTGGCTTGGATTGGCTTCGTTCGTTCTCAATCTCCAGCTACCAAGCCCTGAAATATGCAAGTAGCAGAATGTAGTCCAGAGAACGGAATACGTTGTGTCGTAGCTTACAGACTGACTGCGATATTTGCACTTTTCGGTCCGACACATCCGACTTCAGCAGGCAATTGTTGAGTACCGGGTTAACCTTCTTTCTTCTATCTCTTCTCCTAAGCCAGTCTGCTCTGTTGCAGCCTGTTATCCATGATCATCGCGTGGAGGTGTAGAAGGGTCTTGGCAGCTCTGGTTCGCTGGCCCTGATGCTATCAGTCAGCTATGGTAGTTGACCGCTGCAGCTCATGCGCTGCTCAGCTACTTGATCCAAAAAAGTGTATATAGATGTGCTGTTTATCAAGTGACGTTTGTATGTTTCTGTTTTTGAGATGCTGGTCTTGAAATTAATTCTTTCACATGTTGCGCCAAGTAAATTGGTACCTGATACTCCACATCTCACAGGCAAAAATCAAGATAAAAAAACCTTGACTGCAATCCTATAACAGCAGGAGTTATTGTCGAAGACAAACATGTCAAATCCGTTGATGCGTTTGCCTACTTGTCCAGCAAACAAAACTGCGACTCACTTTGTCAATCTGACATTATGCGAAGAGTCGGCCTGACTTCTAGGAACGAGCATCATCGACTCTGGGACTAACAGAGGTTTAACTGAAAACCAAACTAAGAATTTAAATTAGCTTTGCCGCTTCTATCCTGATGTACGATTCCAATATCTGGATTATTCTGAAGTGCGATTAGAAGCTCAATGAAACCTGTCATATGCCCAGCCAGAGGCGCATTCTTACGATGCATTTGGTGACCGGGTCTCAAGCGGTGTAGTAACAAGACGTACAGACCTCGAGACCTCGAGGGACATGTGATCCGCCTTGCTGAGGATGTCCACGCCAATACGTTCGTAAAGCAGGCAATGGACAACAAAGTTGGGAAACGATCCTCCACATCGTGGACCGCCTCCGCGTCTGTCCACGTACCACCTGGTCCACATCATGGTCCGCCTCTGCTTCTGTCCACATACCACCTGGTTAGGTCAAATCGGAAAGGCATCACCTTCATTACTTGCAGCCTGAGACTCAATAAATCATCTTACTCATGGGCGGTTTGCAAGACTGGCCCTTTTCGCCCACGCGGACTAACTACCTACCTATCTACTTACCTACCTACCTTCCTACTTACGTTCTACCTACCTACCTACCTACTTACTGCACCTCATTAAAAGCTAGAGACCTAACAGAATGAAATATCTAACATTTCATCCCCGATGGCAGTGTCTGCTGTATCATTTGTATATTATATATTACACACAACATCGACTGGTTTAAATATTCATACGGCACGCAAATCACAGCAAGTCGCAATAACACAGAAGTGCTGATGATAGCTTTACCTCATCGATAAAGCAATAACAAAAATTAATTTGCTACGCTTCGTGCGTACGATGAAGAAGAAGAATTTGCTACGCTTCAGTAGCCGGTCTGGACAGTAGACACCCTTTGTATCTCAAATTAATGTTTGTACCCTGCCATATTAATATGAAGCCAACCATAGCTCAGTAGGGCTAAAATTAACAGGGGGAATAAATTAAGTTGTTCTGACATTTTGGCTAAAGCTTAAATGCAGTAGAGCCGTCTCTTAAGCGATTGATATATGCGTAGGAGATCGCCGAATACAAAATCACGAATAATAAAGAAAAACAAAACTATAATGTCGACGTTTGTCGACTTATTGCGTTGAAGAATAAATGACATTTGTCTTTACAATATCCACGCAGTATGAAAACTAGGTTTTTAAACACCCTCGAAAAAAAGGAAAATAATATTTGACTTACAAGGGACCAGTGTCCGTTGGCCAGAGACCGCTATTCAAACCCTTGGCCATTTAAAAAAGTTGTAAATTAGCGCAAAGTATATCACCTAAATTAATCATGTACAGTGCAAACAGGGCATGGACTTTTGGATCTCCTGGACTACCTGTCCTTAGTACTACCTAAAAGTTCTCAAATTGACCCACATCATAACAAGGCGTGAAACATTCCACTCTCTTCATTTTTGCCATCCGGTATTAGTTTTTCAAAGTTTTTTCGACACTCCTTTTTTTCACAATATCCCACACAATTAAAATTGATATGGTCAAGTCTTCAATCTATTTAATAAAGTGTGTACAATATACATTCTTGTTCTTTGTTATCGTTTTCTTTTCCTTCGTCGTTCTTTCTCAGCAGCTATGGGATAACAACAACACCAACCTGCAAATTATGTAGTAAAAGGTGAATAAGGAGGGTTATGCATGCAGGCCAGCTGTCTCCACCACACACACGGTAGAATTAGAGCGACTGAGTCCTCCTTTTAAAAAAAATTTTAAAAATTGTAGTTGCCTTGTTTCTCTAATCCCCAAAGCGGTGTGCGTTGCACTGTGGTTTTTATTTTGCGCCTGTCGGCCCAGTGCATCCGACGTCAGCATTCATTTTATGTAAGGGTCTACTTCCTCTTGCATTTTCTAAGGGTTTGCTTCCCTGTGGTAACGGCCGGTGCTATTGATGGGGATCGAACCAAACACCTTTGAGTTGTAAGCAGTATCACTTAACCCCTAGCCCACACCGTACCCTCTGCATTGGACAGCTGGGTGACATTAGAAGATCTCTGATTCCCACTAATAATACAAGACGAAGACCACACCACATGGTAGAATAAGACGGCTGAGCTAAACTAGTAAGATCATCCTCTAAATTTAAATCTATAAATTCTGGTTTTCAATTTGGCATTCTTTTGACTAAACCAGGTAACCTTCTTCTTTTTCTTCTTCGTACGCTGTCAGACGTCAACTTGAATTTGTTCGAAGAAAGCAGCTGTCATCCTGAGGCTGTCGACTCTGCAATAGAGCTTGTCTAGTGTTGCCACTGGTGATGGCCACATGTGCTTTCTCTGGTCCTCGTATGTCGGGCAATTTTGTAGCAGATGTTCAGCGGTAATTCTTTGTGTGGCTCTCATTCGGTTTCTCTAGATCTGACTTTTCCATGTCATGCGCCGATCAAATGTGACGCCCAAGTAGTTTGGGTTGTCGTTTGGCCGCAGATATTTGCCGTTAAGACTAATTTTGGTGTTCTGTGGTTTATTTGATAGCGAGAAAATCGTACATGTTGATTTTTCTTCATTTATTTTTACCAGCCATGATTTCGCCCACTCCTCCAACGATGTTAGGGCCTGCTGCATCCGATTGTTTGTTACGGTAAGATTTTTTTCAGAGGTCCACATAGCCAGATCGTCTGCAAACATGGAGCTGTGGACTCTTCTTGGTATATTCTCTATGATGTTGTTTATATACACCAGAAAAAGTGTGGGTGACAGTACTCCACCTTGGGGTACTCCTTGCTCTAGTGTCACCTTTTTGCTCATCTGCCATTGTACTTGAACTCTGGCTGTTCTGTTTTCGAGGTAGTGGCTGATCCATCTGTACATTTTTCCAGATACTTCACTTCTTCGTAGCTTTCCACACCTTGTCAAATGCCTTCTCTAGATCCACCCAAACCGCTACTGTATGCTTTTTCTCTTGGTAAGCATCCTCTATTTCCTGTGCTATGAGAATGATCTGGTCCTCAGTGGATCTGTGTTGTCTAAATCCTGCTTGCTGTGGAATTAATATGTGTTTTTCTTCCAGGTGCCACATCAGTCTGGTGTTTATCATACGCTCCATCAGTTTGCCTACACAGCTCAGTAGACTGATAGGCCTGTATCCATTTGGATCTGTTCTATCTTTTTCTTTCTTTGGTACTGGTATAAGTACAGCATCTTTCCATGCCTGCGGTACAATTCTCCTTTTCCAGCTTTGATTCAGGACTGACAGTAACTTCCTCTTTGCTGTTTGGCCCAACCCCATCAGCATTTCATTTGTTACCCCATCTTTTCCGGGCGATTTTCTTTTCTTTAAAGTTCTCATGGCCTCATTTATTTCCAGGTAACCAAATTGTGAATAAACTCATTTCGCTCTTCTACATAGGTGTACCATGTTGAACCCAGGGCCTCCTTGGATCATCTCTACATATAAATCTCGGATGTCAGCCGGGGGGGGGGGGGGGGGGGAACAGAAGTACCTTGTGACCGGCGGCCATGTTGGACAGCATGGAGCATATGGGCCAGTAAAGGCTGAAGTAGAGAGCAGAATCGGCAGAGCTGGCCCGGAAGTTACAGGGCCACCAGAACGTTACTCTTTGTGCCTGTCTGCTGGCCGGCACGCGTATTACATGACCAGCCAATTGTATTTTCACAACAGCGCGACATCTATGTCAGTGACGGAATTTCGACGTCTAATTTCTACATTGCAGATTTGATTCAGTAGAACATCTTCAATGTTCTTCGCTCTATGGCTTGTTAAGCAACGCGGCGTCTATCTGCACCAGATTTCTGTAGGTTCCACACCTCGCAGCAAGATACTCTGGCGGGAGTAACCCCGCTGTTGTAGGTGTAATCGTAAGCGTTTTTGTTTCTCATATGTTGCAGCATCTGGTTGATGCAGTTGAAGCTGAGTCCGGCTGCTGCTATCCTTCGCGACATCTCACGGCTTATTTGGAATTCCTCATATTCTGACCCAATCGACATACTTTTTTGACTGCACAATCTTCAAGACGCATTTCTCCTTTTTTGGTAGAACATGTTGATCCTGAAATTGGTTTTATTTCTATAGATTTGTAGTCCAACTGCAACGCTTGTACTGCTGAGCTCATTTAGACTTCTTTCCACGTCTGTGACTGTCCACTGTGGCTGAGGATGGCTGGTCATAAGTGAACCTGAGACGACTGAGCATTTCTCCATCCATGTGTATGTCTATATCTCTCCAGTCTCGGTTTTTAAAGACCTCAAGGGCCGCTGTGAAGAGTTTTGGAGATATTATACCACCACGTTGTATCGGTATGATAATCGGACTGCAGAAGAGGATGATATGCCTTGTGCATCCGCTGTTTATATCCACCATCAGTTATACATATGTTTCTGTACCACCTCTGATTTCTCAGGACATTCAGCCCCGCAGTTATTTCCATGACATCAAAGGCCTGTGCATAGTCAACGAGTACGAAGTATAAAGGCATCTGTACTTCATGCGTCCTTTCCATTAATTGGTTGATTGTGTGGAGGTGATCAGTGGTCGAGTAGCCTTTCCTAAAACCTGCCTGCTCTCGTAGTTGTTTTTCATCATGTGGTATCTCTAGTCTGTTGGCGATCCCTGAGATGACAAGTTTTTAATGGATGAGAGCAGACAGAACAGACAGAACAGACGATAATTTGCAAGTTTTTCCTTGTCTACTTTTTGTGTGGATTAAAATAGTTTTTGACATTTTCAATTTCTCATTCATTTAGGCAGATGTTGAAGAGTGTAGTTAATAAGTGTCGTGCTAATGTGTCCCTGATGGTCTGAATTACCATTTTTGTGATTACCTCTCGTCTCGGGGATTTACCTGGTTTTAGTTGGTTTGTCTATCACCATCGATATTTGGTACTGGCACATTTTTCGGTGTTGTGTGACAATTGGTGACTACCACCTTTGACGCAAAGAGGCTGGTGTAGTACCTTTGACATTCTGCATCTTTTCCTCGGCTGTATACGTCACGGTGACATCGTCTGCATTTTTAAGAAAAGTCGTAATCCACTTTGATTGACAAAGACCCGTCCTGCATTTGATAACGACCTGAACGACCTGCTCAGACTATACTGTTCAGTCTTCATTTTGTATGCATCTGATCAGCTTGTTTAGATCGCATAACGCGAGTTTGTCATGCAGGTAATTTTGTTTCAGCCTTTTTAGTTAGAAGTTTTCGTGTGTCCTCCTTAATCCGATTGCATATTGCTGTGCTAAGTACTTTCGCGCCAGTTATGCACATGTAGGAGCATTTCCAGTCCTCGTGTCAGATTTTCTATGACATCCTAACAGCATCCGGCTTTATGGAGATCTGGAAACGTCTCTTGTGAGGTAGTGAGTTCATGTTTTTGGTTGCCCTAATTGGTCTGTGATTGCTGTCTATATTTAGCCGACACGGCACTGCCACGTTTGTAACAAACTGGTTGTCGTCACTTAGTGCGTAGTCAATTTCCGCTATAGTTTCCCAGTTCGGAAGTGACAGGTCCGTCTGTTTCCAGCCGAGGGAAGATATCCATGACATGGAACTTTTATTATTCTTTGCCTCAATACTGGTCATTTCAGTTCAGACCAAAAACCGGAGATATGGTACATTGAAATATCTGACACTTCATTCACACAGCAGTGTCTCGTATTGAACTACTATAATAATTGCCTCTGTTTTGTTGCGTTAAGCAAAAACGATACCACAGCGCTTAGAGCAAACCTAGAGGCGTTATGTCTCTTTAAACAAAGCATGCGCAACTATTTTCTGCTCGAAGGCCGAACACCATGGTAAGTGGCTGCCGTTACATGGCGTGATGGAATTATCATATCCATGTAGATAAAAACGTATCCTGATTGGAAGACATCATCTATATCTCTATTATATTGTTGTCTGTCCCTGGTAAGGTATTTATCCATGTGCTACTCTTTAAGCTGCAGTCTCTGCATTGCTGTACTTCGTCTCCTCGCGGAATAACTGCGTGAAATCAATCACCGTTTTCAAGCTGCTTATGTTGGCTTCAGGGCAACCCTCAATTATGTGGATAGTTTTGTTTTATGGAAGACCTTAAGATGTGTTGGATTCCCTGGCACCTTGTTGGGGTTTATAAGGAGCTCCAGCGCAGCACCAGCGCAATAATTCGTTTTGCCCAGAATCTTTCTGACAGATTTCCTGCTGTCCTCTACCATCTATGTGTCCTCGCCGACAAATGGAAAGAATCCTAGCACCATCGCTGTTTTGCCGACTAATGGACAGGATCATTGCACCCTCGCTGTTCTGTCGACTAATGGACAGGATCATTGCACCCTCGTTGTTCTGTCGACTAATGGACAGGATCCTCACACCATCGCTATTCTGCCGACTAATGGACAGGATCATTGCACCGTCGCTGTTCCACAGACTAATGGAAGGGATCTTCACACTTTCGCTGTTCGCCGACTAATGGAAAGGATCCTCGCACCATCGCTGTTCTGTCGACTAATGGACAGAATCATCCCACCCTCGCTGTTCTGTCGACTAATGGACAGAATCATCCCACCCTCGCTGTTCTGTCGACTAATGGACAGGATCATCCCACCCTCGCTGTTCTGTTGACTAATGGACAGAATCATCCCACCCTCGCTGTTCTGCCGACTAATGGAAAGGATCCCCGCACCATCGCTGTTCTGCCGATACGGAAAGTATCCTTGCACGGACGGAAACGCACAACCCACACGTATTTATTGGTCACTTGCATTTGACCGACCTCGATTACGTCATCATACCAGGCTCAGACTCTCTGGCTTTGACAAATGCTTTCCACCTAGGCATGTCCATGTCACGGGCGAAGAAACATATTTAAAATAGGCCTTGCATAAGCTCTATAAATTCTATGGCATACTAATTCTTCTGTATGACCCCAAAACCTGGACGGTCTTACATGAAGATCAGAATCTACTTGTCCAACCAACGCCGCATCCTTGTAATTCACAAGTAAGACCTGCCTCCAACACTGACGTCGCTCGACGTATTCAACCATAGAGCCTTTTTTCAACGATGGATTGACGCCCCTTCTTTCTTCTTGGCCGTGTGGCCGACTTCTCTCGAGACGTCCCGGCAAGCCAGCCTCTACACCTGCCAATATAAATCAGGGATGCAATGGGACTGATAGTCGTCCCATGGGACTCTCACACAACAGTTGACTGAGACAAAACCCCCATGATCCACCTGCCCTGGATGCAGCCTTGGACTCTGCTATCACCCGCCGTCATGTTCTGCCAGTTCGACAGGTCTTGTGCCTATCTGTATTACTTGACTGACCGGGCCTTGCATTATTTCTATGTATTTCCCTCCATGAACATTGCAGATATCGAGGATGAAAGAATAAGTAGAACAATGTCACGAAAAACACAGGCAGAGAGAACATAAACAAAGGAGAAGACTAGATTGAAACGAGAGATAACATGATAGACTACCACTGGGTCATTACCACTCTGGGAGAGAATGCACAGACCCGATTAGTTAGAAAGCGGATCTCGAGGTTGATGTTTGCGCATGTCCCAAATGACTAGGTTACTTTTTTGTGCTCCCTGAAAAGGACGTTAAGTGGTGGGTTTCAGTAGCTTTCCACACACCCCAAGCGTGCTGATGAAGGTAAAATGAGGTCCTCCAGGTGGTTGTGCTATGTTTGGCTTCAACTGCGTGTCATTTACAACTACGGGGACCACGTCGATCCCTCACCTCGTTAGCCATGCTGTCATGAAAATAGCCCGTTTCCAGGGAGGGCTAATAGCCAAGGTGAGCGTCTTGGCCAGTATGTTTTTGCCTGACCCTGTCCAACATGTCTGATCAGTATATTTTGCCTGACTGACTAACATGTCTGATCAGTATATTTTGCCGGACTGACTAACATGTCTGATCAGTATATTTTGCCTGACTGACTAACATGTCTGATCAGTATATTTTGTCCGACTGACTAACATGTCTGATCAGTATATTTTGCCTAACTGACTAACATGTCTGATCAGTATATTTTGCCTGACTGACTAACATGTCTGATCAGTATATCTTGCCTGACTGACTAATATGTCTGATCAGTATATTTTGCCTGACTGACTAACATGTCTGATCAGTATATTTTGCCTGACTGACTAACATGTCTGATCAGTATATTTTGCCTGACTGACTAACACGTCTGATCAGTATATTTTGCCTGACTGACTAACATGTCTGATCAGTATATTTTGCCTGACTGACTAACATGTCTGATCAGTATATTTTGCCTGACTGACTAACATGTCTGATCAGTATATTTTGCCTGACTGACTAACATGTCTGATCAGTATATTTTGCCTGACCAGACGTTAGTCGTCCTCCCTGGCCCTCCAGGTCAAATAACTAATAAGTAAAAATGTCCAGGATTCTGATCCTGTCGTGAATACCAATCGATGAATCTGTGCTACGCCGTAAGAAAGACGTCTCGGGCTTCTCTGCTAGAGTGACAGGCATGATCGTTGCTGAGAGGAGATAACGGCAATAACGTCCAGTATCACGATGGAGATTGTCTCATTCTATTCTGCTCTGAGGTGGCTCTCTGGGACCTCTTTAATGGAGGCCGTAAACATCTCTGTCTCACAATAATTGATTCGGATGGTGGAGAATGGTTGCCTGTGGCATGAGTGGATAGTGAACACATAGACCTCGAACCTTCAGGAAAGTGTGTGGATCTGTTGTCCTGTCCATGCTAGAGGTTTTTGGAATGATGCATCAGATGCATCCGCAGTGAGGACATTGACAATGAATAGAGGTGACATGTTGATGTTGATCACCGACCACGTTTTGTATAAAGACGCTGTAGTCGATGAACCAGCAATGCGCATGTTGCAAGATGTTAACATTATTCGTGGGTCCAGCAGAGAGTGAAGCGTGAGAGGATGTAAGAGGTGTGTATAATTTCTTCTTCTTCATCCGTTCTCAATCTCCCGCTACCAAGTCCTGAGCAGGGCTTTGCATGTAGCAGGATGTAGTCCGGAGAACGGAATGCGCTGTGTTGTAGTTTACAGCTTGACTGCGATATTTGCACCTTTCGGTCCGACGCATCTGTCTTCAGCAGGCCTTTTTGAGTACAGGGCTGTCATACCTCTTCATTCTGTTCAGTTGCAGTCTGTTGTCTAGGATCACCGAGTGGAGGTGTAGAAGGGTCTTGGCAGCTCTGGTTCACTGGCCCAGACCCTATCAGTCAGCTATGGGTCGCTGACCGCTGCAGCTCATGCGCCGCTCAGCATCTTGATTCCAGGTGTGTGCACGACCAGCGAGTTACTGGTACCATTAATAATATGTCCTCCTTCTGAGATTGAGTGAGCACCTATGGGTCTACCGGGAGTGAGATGACGTCGATTCTTAACAGAACAGAACTGATTTCGCTCGATTAGAAACAAGAGGACATCACTGCAATTGACTTGCTTTTGTGTAGTCTCTACCTAAGCAGTTACATGCCCTTGTAGTTGTGGTCTCTGAGACACTTTGTTAAAGTAACTCATAGCTGCTGATTGCATCACGGTCAGCGAACCATAGCTGATCAAGACACTACTCCACCTCAAAGTGGCGGTCCTGGAAACAGGCTGGTCTAGTCGCTAGTGTAGACTGGCTAAGGAATAGGGATCGCAGTGAGAAGGTAAACCAGGTTTTAGGAAAGCCTGATGAAATCGGATATGTTGGCCTGAAAGGCGCAGATATCGCACTCTCACAGTCAACTACGACACAACGTAATGTCCTTTCCATGTCGATGCCGAAGAAGTAAAATTTTTGTTCCGTGCCAGTGTCAAGTTAATTACACATTTTGTTGACACGTCATTTAAACAAGATGAAACTTAAAATGTTATCACAGTAATTTCACTGAAAAGAAATATAGTAAAGCTGAAGAGTATGCTTCAGAAAAAATTGAAACTGTGATCAAATTTTTAGCGGATTAGAATTTATAATATTTGTATTACATTACTAGGGCTGGATGACCTAATTTTGCAGACTGCACTTTACCTGCGGGGCACTGGTTGCACGTTCCTTCTTTAAGGTGATGGCAAATGGTGTGGATACAAACGGTTCCTGGAGTAGGCTGAGTGTACACACTACTGATCCATCCTAACGTGCGCCAATCTCTGCTGTACTTGCATTTGATTTGAAACTGTTTTTACTCTGTGTATTATTCGTTCAGAAATTGGAGAAAAATCCATCATCTAGCAGTCTGTGATTGGTGGTGTTCAACATGTCCGTCTTATCTATTTTTAATGTCTTTCCCTACTATGAACGATTTTGAAGCCATCATTTCAGCTCTATCATTAAATTTGCAATTTCAGCAACATAATATAAAAATAGCTTCTAAATAAATTTTCAGTTCTAAATTGCATCGGATGCAGGGAACACAATTTAATACACAACATCAATAATGCAATACTCTGATGAGATCAGATCACGCCCTGCTTCTTCATCGAGAACTGGCTAATGGATCTCCCCAATACTCTGTCTCTTGTCTGAATTTTTTATCCAGATATTTATTTTCTGTCTATCCCCTAATATTTCTATCCCACTTTACGCGTGGCCAGTTTCCCTCCGCCTTTTTTTTCATTTGTGGTTTTCATCACACATTGTGTGCCTCCATTTTTATTTCTGACGTGCCCTTGTGGCTCTTTATGAGATTTTATGTCTCCACAATCTGTTTCTTTCGTGATGTATATCAGTACGTTGTTAACTTTTTTTCTTCTATAAATTTAAGTTAAACTGTCCAACAGCTTTCCTCCTGTAACATCCGCCTATCATAATTATTTTATACCAGTATGTTGTGTTGTTGGCTCTCTTTCTTCTACAAATAGTTGTTTTTGTTGTTGAATGACTACGATGAGTAAGTTTACTCCTTTGTGCGCCCTAAACAGGACATTATGTGCGGACTGTTTCCAGGGCAAATTGCATGAAAGATCTTGATTATTATGTTCAGCTGACCCTGACTAATATAGTTTGATCAGTATGTTTCACCTGCCCCTGACAAACAGTCTGATCAGTATGTTCATCTAACCCTGACTAACATAGTTTGATCAGAATGTTCACAAAACCCTGACTAACATAGTCTGATCAGAATGTTCACCTAACTCTGACTAACATAGTCTGATCAGATGAGAATGTTTACCTGCCCTTGACGAACATAGTCTGATCAGTATTGTTTGCCTGACAAGTCTCCTCCCTACACATTTTGGTTAAACTGCCCATCATCTTGTCTCCTTCAAAATACGCCTATAATTATTATTCCATGCCAGTATGTTTTATCTCCTTCAACATCTCTCTATAATTATTGTTGACCAATTCTACGTATTATCGTATTATGCTCCAGACATTTTCCTTCTTAACTCACAATTGTGGTTCATCTAAATTTTTTTTTTATATTGAAGTTTATTATTTGTCTGTGTGCGTGCGTGAGTGTGTTTTGTCTCGAGTTAACATATTTCTACAATTGTATTTCCTAGCTATATATGTCTAATATTATTAAAGTGCTTATGTATTTACCAGGAAATTTGCAATTTATTTTTTATAAGTGAGAATTACAACTTTTGTTTCTATGCGCCCACATATTATGTAAATTGTGCATTATTTTCCTATGGCATTTGTTACGATCATAGCGATTGTGTAGATGTGACGGTTGTCTACCGTAACGCTGATTGCCTTGTCTGTGATACCTGTCATTCTAACATCACGTGACGTCACATAGGCATTGTGCACAAATGGTTAACTAACAACGATCGACTAGTTCTTCATTTGTCGGCACCATTTGTGACATTGTTCCGGCTTGTATCTTGTGGTTCGCGCACGTCATCACAATATGGCTGGACTAACTCCGCTACCGTATGTGGTTACAGGCACATCGGATTAATCACAGTGCATTTATCACTAAGTGGGGGGAGGGGGGAATTTGACTCTCATCTTGTGACAACACTTTGTGACTATCTTCACAAACCTATTAGATGTCACAACATTGCGGTCTTGCGGGATACCTATTTACAGGGAAAGCTTCGGGAGTAAACCCTTCCTTGGGAATAATCTGCATCTATCTTCAGTCGTCTTTATAATGTCTTGCCACTGGTCAAAGGTAGCTGAGGTCGAGAGAGTGAGGTTGACATATTGCGCAAACCTTACTCACTTTAATGCACATCACCGCGCAAGTCACCCATCTCAGCGGACAGAGCACAATGGAAAGATTGTACGCACGGCTGAACAAAGAGAATGGTCTTTATCATACTTTATGGTCGAACAACGAGCGAAAGTTGTATATTCATATATCCAGTGGATGTTTGTTTGTCTTTTATGACCTTATTTGTAAATATACATTTATTTAATCATACTGTGGCCACTCTTGACAGCTCTCTTTTTTAATGTGGTTGTTAATTAATCTCTTGAGAAGCGCGTTACCGAATGGTATCCGTGCCTGCCAACTGACAAGGATGGCATCCACGATAAAACATGTGTTGTTTTCCTGTGAGGGGGGGGGGGAGGGGGGGGGGCATAACCAGCACATGACGTAGCGATAACAATGGTGAAGCGGCCTGTAGCCATCAGTCTGAAAACCCATCGACTACCTCAACAATGGGAATACAGTCGTACAACAGTTTTGTTGTTGTTGTTTTTTCCATCTAGCACATGAGTGTATTAGAGTTCTCTGCACCTTGTATATGTATAAAGGAGTGTGCGTGCGCGTTTGTGTTCAGGATGGTGTGTGTGTGATCTTTAAACAACAATAATATCATATCTATCAATGCAGTAACCTTTAACTTAATCCCTCCGTAAAGCAGATAAATTGGCTCACAAACTTTTCTGACAGCGCAGTAGAGCTGATATATTGGCTTGAGCAGTTAACATACACGTTTCTTAATACCAAATATTCCTAAATGTTAAATATACCTATACGTTGTAGTCGCAGTTTTGCATTGCAAAAATGTTGATATTTGTTGTTCATTGCACACAATGGGCATGTTTACTCTTTTGTGCGCACTTAAAACTGAATTAAGTGGTGGGTTGCAGTAGTTTTCCTCATATCCCGAGCGTGTTGATGATAGTGCAACATGCTCCGTCAGGTGGTGGTGCTATGCTTGGCTTCACGTCAGTGACGCTGGCTAATACGAGATCACGTGATCCTTTTTTCGTCAATCAGCCTGCATTGAAAACAGCATGTTTTCAGAGAACTTTACATGAAAGAGAGAGTGTGGTCTTTGTCGGTATATTATTCCACGGCCATCTAGAATAATAAGGTCGTGCCACAGCTGACGTACATTTCTGTGACGTCACAGACCGAGTCGGCCATTTTAACACGACTGTAATGTGACTATGTGTTTTTTTTCTGACTTGGATATAATCGGAATAGAAATATGTTTTTACAACAGCCGCTCGACATTTGTATCATGCATTTAATTAATTAAATGTTCAAAATGCCTAGATCGTGTTGTATACCGAACTGTAAATCACATTATTATTCAGGAGAGTGTGTAACATCAGTTGCCTTTCCAAAAAATGAAGGCCTGAGGACAAAATGGCGAAAAGTAAATTAGTAATACTTCGTGATATTTTTGAAAATACAGATAACACTGTTGTGTGTAAGGAACATTTCCATACATCATAAGTTATGAAAATTGATTCTGTGACACGTGACTGTGGTGTACTAACAGTTCCCAGGAAAAGATCAAAACTTTGTTCTAGAGCATTCCCAATAATTTTTGTGAATTGTCCATCATACTTATCGTCTTCTGGTCGCAGCACTTCAAAGCAGTCAAACCTTGAAAAACGAGAACAAATATTAATTGAAAAACCAATGACTGAGAGCATGACAAGCCAGGTTGATTACATTGAAAGAAATTGATGTGAAAATGTAAAAAAAAACGTTGGCAAAGTTTGAATGATAAAAACCTGAAAGATCGTAGAATTGTGAAAGTGGATTTAATTTTAATTGATAAAACTGGGTGAAATGCAGATGGCATACCAGCTCTCCATAAAGCACTTAAAATTTACTAGCATTTACTAAAGGAATAATCATTGATTTGCAGAAGCAATGCAAACAACTAGATGACCTCACACATTTTTCTCAAGTAGAGACACTGTTGGATCAAATTGATAAATGTGTCAATATTTCTCCTCATGCTGCAAATAAAATTTATATTGATAGTGCTGTAAAAAAAAATTACAATTTTTTTAATCTGGAGATTTTCTCTCTTGCAGAGCAGAAATAAACTGCTGTTTATAATAGAACAATTGAGATTGAAGTGTGTTCCAAAACAACAGCACAAGTACACATCAGAGACGTTGTTCTGGTCACTGATGAAGTTTATGAAGTCATTAGTTGCATATAGATATCTTTACAGCTCCGCAGTTCTCACAATTCCACATTTTAGACACCTACAAAATCTATATGAAAACATTTCACTGCCTTCTGTTAAAGAAAATTCTCTGGACCATGTCAAGAAGAATGCAGATTTCCTGCAAGACCATGAGGAAGTTGTCAACAGGCAGTTGAATAATTCATATAAGACCACAGTTTTTCTACAAAGAAAATCAAGTTGTCGGTGGAGCATCAAACAAAATAGATGAAGCTGCACAATCTGTGCATACAGTACGTATCTCCAGTGTGCTTTCATCATATCAAGATGTTGTTAGATTAATTCATATGGCAAATATATCAGCTGATGAAATTCACATAATACTGCACAGTTCGATAATACCTTTGGAGAGTATTGGTTTTAAAACACTGTCTGTAAGAAGAGACAATAACTCTATAAACAGGAAAATAATTAAACATTTATCTCAGTCAAATTCCATTAAAACGAAGGTTCCCAGCCCTGCATGTCCGGAACGACCCTTATTTCTTAATATTGATACAGTTTACATTCTGAATTTAATGAAGATAGCAGCTGGATCAATAAAAAAGATGACCAACTGACTTTCTTGTATCCAAATGTTTCAAACATGACCAACTGACTAGCTAGTATCCAAATGTTTCAAACATGACCAACTGACTTTCTTGTATCCAAATGTCTCAAACATGACCAATTGACTTTCTTGTATCCAAATGTTTCAAACATGACCACCTGACTATCTTGTATCCAAATGTTTCAAACATGACCAACTAACTATCTTGTATCCAAATGTTTCAAACATAACCAACTGACTTTCTTATATCCAAATGTTTCAAACATGACCAACTGACTTTCTTGTATCTAAATGTTTCAAACATGACCAACTGTCTTTCTTGTATCCAAATGTTTCAAACAGGACCAACTGACTATCTTGTATCCAAATGTTTCAAACATGACCAACTGACTTTCTTGTATCTAAATGTTTCAAACATGACCAACTGACTATCTTGTATCCAAATGTTTCAAACATGACAAGTTTACAGAAAGCATGTTTTTCTGACGTCCGAATATTGTTTGACCTCATATGCGTCTCAGTCTTTGTAGACCATGGGCGTGGCACCCTGTGAGTAGGCTCTCAGGGCGCAAGTCTGGACGCTGAATATGGAGACCCTGGGCTGCCAAAACTGCAGAATCCCCCTCTTGGCCTCGCTGGTGAAATCCGAAGGAATGCAAAGCATGACAATTTGGCACCAGTTTAGCTGCAGGAGCTGCCGGAACGAGTTTGCAATTTTGAAACCATCTGCCTTAGGTGTTACCACTCCGGATTTTCGGTCTGGTTCTACTCCGTAGCCCTACCCTCTCCTGAAGTTTCCACAAGGCAGTGGAGTCGTTGCTCGCAGATGCTAGTTTCTCGAGACATCCGATTATACTCTCTTCGTCCCAAAACTAGTGGACATGTGGGTTTATAATCCGAGTTCCTCCTCTCCTAGGCGAACTGATTGAACAAGCTAACGAGCTTCGTCTACCCGGATTTAGAGTCAGCGTTTACCTTCTCTTAGATTGGCTGCCAACCAAGGCTAATGATCCTAATCTTCCCGCCCAGATATTCCGCCGGGTACTCGGTCACGCCCTACAGTAGGATATGTAAGAAACAGGGGGCCCCTCATGGAGGTCCTGCTGGGGACACACAAATGAAGAAGAGGCCACTGCATGGAAACTTCTAAACGGCAAGCCGAACAGTGAATCCAGCGGTGATCTCTAAGCCTGGAAAGGAGAGGCTATATCACACGCTTCACTTTCCTTTAACGAGCAGGGACGTTCAGCTCAGACTTCGCTACACCCCCCCCACCCCCTCCCCCGCCCCCCAACCCCCCTGTGCTTGACCTATACAGTGAGAAATTAGTTAAATCTGCATATAAGGCTGTCACTGAAGTCCTTGTATCATCAACATTTGAAAAGCAGAAGGTTTCTCTAGCTCTAAAAGTGTTTGATAAGATATCTATAGCAGCATTATCAATAGAAAGACTATACTTTGATAGTCTGTCTATGATAGTGCGTAGTAGAATTGTTATCGTCTTCTTCTTCTTCGTACGCTGGTTACAACGATATACGTTGCACTGTTTTATTTTGTTAAGCCTGTGGCTCAGTGCATCCGATTTCAACAGGCGTTTCTGTAGGGATGCCCTCCTTACCCTTTGGCTGTCCCCAGCGTATCTGCAAGGTAGCAGTTGTTTTTGGTCAGAGTTGTCTCTCTTAGGGAAGTTGTCTTGCAGGACTATCGAGTCTTCCCTACTCGTGTCTATAGGGTGTGTCAATGATATGATATGATGGACTATGTACTAATTTGTACTATCCCGGAAGAGAGGCAGTCCAGTGTGACTGTGTCTCAGGATCGTCACGTCCTGACAGAAACGTAGCATATGCGGGGTATCTCTTTGCTCCCTTTATTTTCTCGGCTCATCTGCAGTGATGGTACGCCTAGCATTCCCCGCCACCTGGGAGGTTGTCACAATAGGACAGAGGTGCAATGTCCACTGACCTGCATCTCTTCTGCGTCCATTGGGATGACTGATAGCAGACAGAGATAAAGAGCGAGGCAGAAGTGCATTTAACCAGGGAACAAGCCTGGTCATGGCACGGATATGTTTTTCGCCTGGTGTGCGGATATATCTCATGATCAAGGGCTGAGTCTCAAAAGTTCGCAGTGAGGTTGCTGATCTACTGCTTACGACACCCCGACTGAGAACTAAGTCTTCTACTAGTGGTTTCACACCTCATCGCCGTATGGGGTGAATATCGAGCAGCTTCCCGCCCGCTTTGATCGGCGGACGGCAGAGACCTCATTCTGCGGCTTCGAGCTGAGACGCGAGCCCCAGGTCCCAACCATATCGTAGCCCCCCCCCCCCCCCCCCCCCCCATCGCAGAGGTGCTGAGATTTAGGGCGGGATTCCGGCTTAGAGGCGTTCGGCCGTAATCCCTCACATAGTAGCCTCGAGCCATTGGCTTATCAGCCTAGCACGTAGACCAAATGTCTGCGACTCCTCTCGAATTGAGTAATTGTTATCAATTATTGTAAAGTGGTGGAACATGATAAATACATATATATATATATATATATATATATATATATATATATATTCTCCATCACGTGGAATAAGAGAAAAGGACAAAGACAAGCAACCGTTCACAGTTGAAGACAGTAGACTAGAATGTCTTTAAAATACATGCACATGGATTGATGTCTGGAAGACGCATAGCGAACTGCACATAAAAAATAATAAAAGAGACTTTTCTTCCTTTGACATTCCAGCATGGCAATGGTAGAAGTTGTCACATACCTTCTTACTGAAGAAAAATGCAAATATGTGTGAACAGAAAAATTCCAGACAGATACTTTAGAAGAAAGATTTAGTGAATATAGATAAATATCAGGAGGCAACTATCATATCTCACTGCAACAGTTATATGAATCTGAAAAAAGCTACCTTTGAGAGTACCTTCACGCTTACAAATGGCTACATCAGTTTTAGGAAATTGTTTGATAACTTAGATGATACAGTAGAAAGAACGAATGCAGCTATTGTAGCAATTGTTACATCCGACCAATTTCGTGATGTCACAAACATGGTGGCACAGCCTAATTATCTAGATGGCCGTGATTGTGCCGACTCTGACGCGACGTCATGGCCAGTATGTTGTGCTTCACCATACTAACGTTTCAGTTTCCCGCATTGCAAGAATAAATGGGTTCAAGTGGTCCAAATATTTCCTAGTGCATGTATCTAAGGTCACGATGCAAGAGACAAAGTTCAAACAGTAGAGAAGAGTCGTTAGACAACATCTAAGAAACAGTTGCAATAAATGGACGTGATGTGAAAGGTGGCAAAAGCTGGATATGTGGTAGCATACAGTTAATAGCACAGAACAGTGGTTATCAACATTTTTCCAGATCACAGGCCCCTAATTAATTGACTAGACGATTAGTCTTTTCGCTGCAAGTACACACTGCAGTTGATCCCTTTATGGAAAGCATTTATCCATGCATTTCAAATGGCGGTTTCACAGCAATAGTTTCACTTGATGATTTTGGTAGCCCCATGTACATCCCTATTTAGTTGCCTTGTGTGACGTATTTCTATGAAAGGTACCACTTGGGAATGGACCCACTAAAGCCAGAGCTAATTTGCTGATGCCCTGTTACTCTCATTCGCTAATGCCCTGTTACTCTCATTCGCTACCCAGGGTTAAGAGCACGTGCATAAATACCAAACTCTAACATCTACAACTGTTTCCCATGCACCAAGATAGCTCCCATCCGACCCAATGGTCTGGGTGGAACGCTGGTGGGCCACACTGGATTCCCCAGGAGTTATTAAGCAGGTCACCAACATGCATTACATAAATGTATATTACATTTATTTACAGTGGGCGGTGTGGAAATAGATCAGGTCACACATTTTGAATATCTGGGCTCCAGAATCGACAAAAATGGCGACTGCTCGAAAGAAATCTGAAGAAAACTAGCCATGGCAATGCAGAGACTGAACAGCCTGAAGTAATTATGACAGAGCTCCAACAAAATGATACAAGTAAAAGTCTTGAGAGCCTGTTTTTCCTATGGCAGCTTATGGCGGTGAATCATGGACGATTACCAAAACTTTCAGACAACGAATCGAATCCTTCGAGTCAAAATATTACAGAAAGATCCTCAGAATACCCTGGACAGAGAAAAAGACAAATGTAGACATTCGACAAGAGTTGAGCATAGAGGAGAACTGGTTTATCAATTCCATGTTGGCTACAAAATGCAAATACTTTGGTCACATCAAGAGACACAACGGTCTCGAGAGAACAGTGATGGAAGGTATGGTGCCAGGTAAAAGAGGCAGGGGTAGACCAAGAAGACGATGGCACTAAGATATACAGGAATGCCTGGGTATGACTGTGGCCGAGGCTGGAGTTTTGGCAAGGGAACGAGTTTCTTTCAGACAGACTGTGATGGGAGCGACGTTCTATAAAGGGAATGCTACATAATGATGATGATGATGATATTACATTGTAATGCATTGAGTTGCAGAGCCTTCACTCTTCTCACTGTAACAGTACAGTTCTATCCCCACGCTCAAGTTCGCCCAGCTGTAAACTTGTATTAGATTACTGTTTGTTAGGGAAGTAGAGGTAGGGGAAGAGAACTGGTCACCCCATCTCATAGGAAAGGTTAAGGCTTAGTACAATGAACCTGTCCTCAGGATCGCCACGTGCCTACATTTAGCCTTTACATTAGGGGAGGATGACTAACGTCTGGTCAGGCAAAATATACTGATCAGATATGTTAGTCAGGGTCAGGCAAAATATACTGGCCAAGACTCTCACCGTGGCTACCTATAGCCCTCCATGGAAACGGGCTGCTTTCATGGCAGCCTGACTAACGTGGTGAGAGATCGACGTGATCCCCGTAGTTGTGAGGGACACGCAGATAACGCCAAGAATAGCACAGCCGTCTGGAGGACACCCGTCCACTTTTATCAGCACGTTCGGTATATGAAGAAAACTTCTACAACCCGCCACTTAACGTCATTTTCAGGGCGCACAAAAGAGTAAACTGACTCATTGCAGGCATTCGCAAACAATAGCCCTTTGCGTTGTATTATTGTTTAGTTAATATTTTATTTTGATAGATACAAAAAGAGGCGGGGGGGGGGGGAGTGTGGATTGGGTGGGCGAGTGGGACACACGACAGAAGTGTCCAAGTATATTATAATTAACATATAATTAAGACAGCAATCAGGCTTTCACTGAAACGACTTTCCTTTCTATACCAGAGTATCATGGATCATATAATGACTTTCAATCAACACATACGAATCCACAACACAAGACCGAGACGACGTGATGGTCTGCCGTTACCTACTGGAAACATGCAATATGAACGACATGTTGAGGGGGAACGACAAGGCAATCCGTGTGACCGAACATTGAAAACATGTCTGACGTGATGCCAAGGACACGGAAACTAGGTTAAGTATAGATACAAACATAAACAGAAATGCCTTAGTTGCCGCACAAAGACAGAAAGAAAGGGGAATTCACGTTACGACCACATGACATTCGTCAGGTAGGAATAATAAACAAAATGAAAATGCCCCTCAAGTAACAACAACAACTTCAGAGAAAGGACTTGAGAACGGATACAATACGACTTAAGGCGGCAGCCATTCACCAGAGAGTGGCCAGTAATGTTTGAATGAGGATACGTGTTCAGTTTTTATTCGCCTTGTGGCCTTCAGTACCTCGGGAGCGTCGATTGATTTTTTTCTTCTCAAGATATGATGACACCGGGTTCCAAAAAACCAAACAATACTATGTCTACTGTGGTTACTATGCACTATCTTATATAGAAAGTTGCCTGCACTGGTTTAAAAGCTGCATCGAGCAGAGAAATAAATGTGTCTAGGTATAGCACAAAAAAAGAGTTAGCATTACTCACTTATCTTCTATCCTTTTGCTTGTATCCTGTTTGTGCTTTTCAGCGTCAGGTTATAAATAGGTTTTTTTGTCCGGGCCTTAGTATGTGGTTCGTACATGAGGAGATTTATTTCTTCTGTTATGTCTGATATCCATCTTTGCGAGGTCGGCCATTGGCTTTGAATCCACTGTATCTGTGTAGCACTGCCTTCTAAAGGATACTATCTGGCGTTTGACGTATCACGTGGCCGAACCATTTGGTTTGCTTGTCTCTTGATGAGGTCTAGCACTGGTGATGTACCTACTTACGATAACTACCGACCGGAATGTATGGGATACGGTGCATTAATTGACAGGCTAAGTTACTAAGTTACGGAAGGTATAAATACCATATCACACGAATGTACATAACTCACTGTAGAGTAGAAATTAGACTAGCAGGATTAATTACGTGAGTGTTTCCCTGTAGCCAGTAACAACTTGTATGCAACTAGATGGCCTAGTAAGTTACCTGTGTGATTAATGACAGAGATGTTGTAATACCTTACCATAATTCATGATGCAAATGCTGCAGGCCAGAAGGGTATTAGATTTAGGATATGTCAATGTTTGAATTTCTAGCCTGCGGTATACTTAAGGCAAATATAATCTAATAGCTGACACTGCTGCCGGTGATGAAGTGTTAGAGAATATACTGTCGCAGGCTTCAGCGAGTGAGGTTGGGGGAGGGGGTATTTAGCAGCAGCTGAATTAGTTGTATGCAACGTAGTCTGCAAGATGCAACATTAATGGCGCAAAACATTACGTTTGAGGATTTTGAAACGAGATATTGTTCTAATTTTCACAAAATGTCATAATAATCGGGTTACTTTTCGGCTGAGTATTACACGTAGTCTTCTTCTTTGGTCGTCTCACTTTCTACAGGGTTGTAGCCCAGTGTCGTAGTATGTTTATTTCTCTTTTGCCTCTCGCGTGGATCGAGTAACATTTTTCCCCCTTTTACGGCAAGTCTTTTTTACGCTGTTTATTCACCTTTTCCCTCGGTCTAACTTAACTTAACTTAACTTAACTTAGCTTAACTTAACTTAACGTCTTTATACTGGTTTAGAAGACCCTGCGAGTCTGTATACAACCAGTTTCATTTACATCACCTTGGTCTAAAAGCTATGCGCATCCAATTTATTCTTAAATGCATTAACTGTCCCTGCCTCCTCTGGCAATGCATTCCAAGCAGACACCACTCTCTGACTAAAAAAATATTTCCTAATATCTAACCTGGACCTCTCTTTAGCCAGCTTGTAGCTATGCCCTCGTGTTATTGTGGGTGGCTGTATTTTAAAAAAACTTGTTATAGTCTAATGTATCCATTCCTCTGATTATCTTATAAACCTGTATTAAGTCACCATGAATTCTTCTCTCTTCTAGACACTGTAGGCCGATTATTCAGCTCAGTCTTTCCTCATAACTGTTATTCTGTAGTCCCACTATCAGCTTTGTCGCTCTTTTTTTTGTATTCTTTCCAGCATGTTTATATCCCCTCTATGAAAAGGATCCACACATGTACCCCCATACTCCAATCTAGGTCTAACTAATGCTTTATAGTGTTTGACTATCACTTTCTTGCTCCTATGTTTAATATTTCTTTTTATCATACCTAACATTGCATTTGCCTTTTTTTTTCACTGCTACCTTAAGTTGCTCACTCGCATTACCTGTATGATCTATTATAACCCCTAGGTCCCTTTCCTTATCTATCTTTCTAATATTGTTCTCTCCCATTCTGTAATTATGTTCCATATTGGATCTACCCATGTGGATGACTGTACACGTATCTACATTAAACTCTATTTGCCAGCTTACAGACCATTCTCGAATTTTATCTAAATCCGACCTCAATATATCCACTTCCGCTTTAGATGAGACACTACTGCATAGTTTTGTGTCATCAGCAAATTTTGCAATCATGGATCTCATATCAATGTCCAAATCTTGTTTATATATATCAAGAACAAAATTGGTCCCAAAACCAAGCCCTGTGGCACACCACTTTTCACTTCACATCACTCAGAGTACTCCTTATTTATGCCCACCCTCTGCCTTATTCCCGTTAACAAATTTTCTATCCATTTGGCAACTTCCCCACCTATTCCATGTGATTTTAACTTTCGAAATCATCTTTGATGAGGTACTCTATCAAAGGCCTTTGCAAAATCTAGATAAATAATATCCACTGGCTCCCCTTTATCTATGATTTTAGTAACCTCCTCCATGAATTCTAATAGATTTGTTAAGCATGATCTCCCTCTGGTAAACCCATGCTGATTATTTCTAATTAGATTAAAAATGTATAAATGCATTACAATGTTTTCTTTGATTATTGACTCCAACAATTTACAGACTATACTCGTTAAACTCACCGGTCTATAATTCGCTGGATCTGATTTTTTGCCCTTTTTGAATAGGGGGATCACCCCTGTATATTTCCAATCCCGTGGAACAATCCCTTTTGCAAGTGATTGAGAACATAATATAGCCAAGGTTTTGCTAGTTGGTCTCTAATTTCAAACAGCAAGTTTGGATGAATACCATCTTGACCTGGACATTTATTTACTTTCAACTCCTCCATTTTTTTAAAAACAATTTCCTCTATAATACAGATTGATCTTAATCCCGCTGTATCCATTTCTCTTTGGAAAATATCTATAGGCTCTGGGATCTTGGAGCAGTCCTCTTTTGTGTAGATTGGGCCAAAGTACTGATTGAGTAGTCTACTTCTAACCTTTTTTCCCGGATGTTCTCATGTAGAAGGTTGCATGAACAATATGGTCTGTTTGCATTCTCACAATGTACAGGGGACTTCCGGCGGTCAACATGTCGCGAACTACACTGGACAATGTGCATTAAACGAATTACTTAATGTTAATTTCCCGTTTTGTGGGAGTGTGAGAGTATGTATTCCCCTCTATGTCTCTCCGTCTCTGCTTGTGTGCGCGCGTGTGTTATATGTGTGTGTTCCCCTCTGGGTATCCTTCCGTGTATCCATGTCTGTCTCTCCGTCTCTGCACGCATGTGTGTGTGTGTGTGTGTGTGTGTATACATGTGTTATGGGTGTATTGCCTTCTCCGTCTCTGCGTGTGCGCATGCGTGCGCATGCGTATATTTTACTTACACACACACATATTTATTTATATATATATATATATATATATATATATTCTTGCACAAACGTATGTGTGAATAACATATATTTCTGTCAACATTGGGTAATAAATGCAATTTATTTTTTTGATCAAAATAATAAACAACTTTTCAGTTGACTTCTAGTTAGATTTCTTTCTGACTTGTTCTGGCCACTAAATAGACTATTTATAAGGTAAATGTAAAAGCAATCCAAAAACTTGGCATTGTTGTCTGAGATATGTTGGACACTTCATTATCATAGGATTAAGTTTGTTTATGAGTGGGTGTGCCATGTCCTTTCATCGTTGTCTTTCTTTCCCTAGCAGCAGCATGACTGTGGCCCATTTACAGCTGGGTTGACTGCGTCGTGAGATAACATTGATCGACTCCGGTACATCTGCCGTGAGACGCAAGCACTCTAACACACTGCTATTCAGGCACTCGTTTGGAAAATTGGAGCTTAAACAAAAAATAAAAAAGCAAAAAATAGCAGAAATCTTAAAAGTACACACTTTGAAGATGAGAATGGAGAGAGAATAAAGTGAGCTAGGAAGGATTTTACGGGAAAATTGGGTGAAATGTGACAAAAATTGAAGATCAATGGATAAAATCAGCGAACAGAAGGACATTCACAGCAAAGCAGACAAAACGGAAGAGAAGATGGAGAAAAAGCAGAACAATTTGTATTACTTCAAACGCAATTTTCTAAAATTACTTTATTGCAACCTTGACAGATATTTGCTTACACAATATATACCCTGAGGATTTGATTTCAATATCCACATAATATAAAGTCGTGTCTTGTTAACATTAAATACGCTGTTCATTATGGCATTATAATATGTATTATTCTTGAAACGACAGAAGCATGACATCAAATATGAACACAGTATATAACAAATTGCCGTTGATTTGATTCAATTAACCTAATTCGATGAAGTAACTATTTTACTTAGTGCATTGGTGTTGCTTCTGTGAATGGTAGGTTGCTCACTTTTAACGGCTCCATTTCCGTTACCGATATATTCCATTCGACCCAGCTGTAAATATGCACCGGGCTTATTGTTAGAGAAGAACAGTCACCGAGAAATGGCACTGGCCATTTCCACATCGTCTTCTCGTTCGCCATGCGTTTTCCTGTTACATCTACACGTGAAGTACAGTTCTCTGGATAACGGCTGCCGTAATGGAGAGTTCTTCGGGGCTTCCAAACAGCTTTTTGTGGATATTCGTCTCCGTGGACCAATGCTCAGTACGCAATTGGCTAAGCATATAACAGTCTTGCAGGATATGTTTAGATGCTGCCCGCCCACACGTAGACATGGGCGATGGAGCCAATTTTAGCCGGTGCAAATGGATATTCAATCTGTTATGTCCGATTCTCAAGCAGAGCATGATCACTTGTTCTGCTCGATCAAGACAGTGATAGCTATTCCACCTCGTAAAATGCAGATGACTAGTACAAATTATTTTCGTAACACTGTATCCATGACAGCAGTATCTGCTGTGGGACTACATTTACCTTTGCACTGGCGTAGTGATTTATTGCCCAACAGGTCTCTAAAATCCTTTTCTGGGAAGTCACAATTTTCTCGGAAAAAAGATAAACGACACATCTTTTCTTATCATTGTAGCTCCTTTAAAAGAGCAAGCGTCCACCTGTTGTACAAAGACAACAATAAAGCACATACCAGTGCAATTGTGATCTCTAAAGAATGTAACTTAACTCCATGGACAGACAACCCTGATCAGTCGCATTAAAAACACTCTTGTGCATGCTTTGGTGCTATTGTTTGCTTTATAGAAATTTGAACGTGAATGCACGATCAGGAAATTAAGCGTTTGCAGAATAAATGTTCTTGAGCTAAGAAATGCACTAATAAATGCACTAAGAAAACAATATGTGTAATAAATGTGCTTATTGACAAGGACGATTCAAGATTCAAAGATTTATGGGGACTTATGGGGACGGCTCCCAAAAAGTAATCGTGTATGGAGGAACTGTGGTAGTCGTATGTTTCCAAGTACGAGGGAACATATGAAATGGTAAGTAGGCGTTATCTAAAATGTGCACTGGACTATCTGTTCTCTTCGCCATACTCCTTAATTTGCTTGTGTAGGTCTCATGAGCGAGGAAAGGAACTGGCCAACCTACCTCATACAAGCTGGGAATTAGTATACTGAAATCTCTACTAAACTTCCTTCACCGACAGTAGTATAACTACTTTGGGACAAACCTTTACTTTACGTGATTTACTGAGCTATTGTGTGGAGCGCGTGGCCGAATGGTTTTGATTTTGTCTGCTGACAAGGAGGGCAGCGGATCGAATCCCCGGTAAGGCATATGCTATTTTTCTGGTGGAGGTGAAATAAACAAACATAGACAGCACACAACGTGGCGACAGCAGTGGCGAAGCGGCCTTCCTCAGCCTTTAAAACCCATCGACTACACTAGCAATGGGGAAAATGATGTAAGGCAGTTTCTTTTTCTTTAATGAGCTATTGTTCGTCTGTATCAAATGTTAATATCTTCAAATTTGGTATTTTCTATAATGGAACATTTGTGCTAACGCAGTCTTTATAAGCCGTCTCAGATCAGGTAAATAATCGATCATTACTAAGAGGTGGCCGGGGGAGGGTTGGGGGTGGGGGGTAAACTGATATCTATCCAGGTCGTGCTGGATGTTTTCTCCAGGAAATTGTTGGACGGAATGAGAATCGAGACAAGCAACTAGAGTCTGAAATATTTACAGATGAAATATTTATACAAGTGCAATATATTAATAAGGTACATAGATTTTGTCATCGATGTCGGCATGTATTTAAGGGGTGATTGTGGCAAAACGCCCAGCCACAAGATCTCAAATAATGAGTGATGTAGTTATCAGAGTCACACAAAACGCAGTGCAGGCCCTATATTGCTGAGTAGGCTACATGCTGTCAGGAAAACGCTTGGAAGCTGCACGCTTTTCCCAGGCCTAATAAGCCACAAGAAAGAAACTACCTGTAAACCTCCTACGAATATCGAAATGAGTCTTGAAGATATGCCACAAACATTTTTTTTCTTTTTGGTCAGAGAGTGGTGCATGCTTGGAATCCATTGTCACAGGAAATAGTGGGAGCAGGGTCAATTAATGCAATTATTAATAGATTTAATGCCCACAGCTGTTAGATCAAGTGAAGTAAACGAAACGAAAATGTTGTATACAGACTGCACAGTCTTCTAAACCAGTAACCACTATAAAGACGGTGTTAAGTTGCATTACGGGGCGGCCGATTCGAAGAGCTGACAAAACGGACTGAAGAAACAAAATTCTAATTCTTGGCTCCTGACATCAAACACAAGTTATCTGCCTGATAAATAACATGATTCTATAGTCGTTTTCTACATTCTATATCATCTTCGTCCGATCTTCACATATAAGGGGACACGAGTTATTCAAACTCCCATTCTTGTCTCTAATATGGGCTGGGTTAAAGTTTCTAGAGCTTTCTTTATATCTTATCATATTTGTACTGAGTTTATGTTTCTAATGCGTTCTTTATCAGTGTATGATATATAAGCTGGAATAATGTTTCCAGAGCGTTTTTTATCCATGTATTATATATAAGCTGGGCTAATGTTTCTAGATCTTTCTGTATCACATCTAGAGTTTTCTGTCAAACTTAGACGACTTCTGCACTAAACAATTGAAAATAAACTGCTGAATAAAATATTTAAGTCGGAACAAGTATTTTGTTTGGTTGTTTATGGGGGGGGGGGGGGGGGGGAGGGGGAGGGGTTGTTTTTTGGTGCTTATTTCCAAAAGTACGTCATATCTTTGGTTTGTTTCTTATTCTTTGTTTATTCGTTATGGTTTTAGTAATTACTTCTTCGATCATCTGTTCTCCCCTTTCCAAAGTGCAATTCATATTGAAAAATGTGTAATTCTTTAGTGATCAATGATTTAGTTTTTTAATGATATTTCTGAGAAAGACACCGTCATATTTTCTGGCATTTGTAAGATAAATAAACCCTCACTGTCTAGCATTTGTCAAAGACCCTCCCACACTATCTGCCATTTGGTCATAGACATACTCCTATACTCTTTGACACATGTCAGGAAAATACTCTCCCACTGTCTGACATTTTCCAGACACATACTCCCACATTGTGTGACATTTGCCAGAGACATACTCCTATACTCTCTGACATGTCAGGTACATACTCCCCCACTGTCTGACATTTGCCAAAGACATTCTTCCCCCACTCTGTGACATTTGCCAGATACATACTCTATACTCTCTGACATTTGCCAGAGACATACTCCTATACTCTGACATTTGCCAGATAGATACTCCCCCACTGTGTGACATTTGCCTGTGACATACTCCGCCACTGTGTGACATTTTCCAGATCTATACTCCCCCACTGTGTGACATTTGCCAGATACACACACCTATACCCTCTGTCATTTGCCAGAGACACACTCCCAAATGGACTCAAATCTAAGAGATAGACATCACAATAGGAACTTTCAATTGTTTGACACCCTCACACTATCTCACATATGTGAGGTAAATACTTCCCACGCTGACATATCTGTGACATATCTGTGACATATCTGTGAAAGACATTACAATATTAGCGTGGAATGGTAAGATACGCCTTCATATTGTCTGACATACGTGAGAGACATGCTATATGAGAAACGCGTTACAGTAAAAGATTTAATGGCGTCATAGTGAATGACATTCATAGCACATATGTGAGAAACATCAAGATTGCAGTCTGGCATTGATTAGATAAATACTCAATACTGACTATATTTGGTAATGTAAACACCATTTGACCCTAGTATTATCCTCACAAGAGGGCACACATTGTCGATGTTACAGACTCCGAGTCTCCCTGAGAGATAATACTGTTTCCGTAATAAATGGCGTGGCTTTGAGTACTAACAGAGCTGGCCTGACCATTGTCCTGCTGAAATGGACTAACTCTGACTGTTTCCCCAATACTAGCTCGGCTGACATTTAAGTTGGGATCTGTCCTGGTGAATATTGAAAACTTCGGCTTTGATGCCTCCTGCAATACTTTTACTACGTTCTGGTGGTCGTACTTAATAGCAGCATCTAACAGTGTCATGGGAGCGAAGTGATGCTTCACAGATGTGTCAGTAGTTGCCAGGTCGACGGCGCCATCACAGAGTACCACTTTGACCCTTTCAGCGTCACCAGCAATGACAGCGTGTGCAAGATCAATTGAAGCTTCATTCTGAATCAATAGTTTGACTACGGCCGCGTCTCCGGAGTTATGTTTTGCATATTCAATTAACGTTTGTCCTCTTTTTGAGATGTTCACACGTGACCAGGCCCTGATCAGACGATTGACCTAATGAAAGATAGAACAATGTAAAAAAAAAATATATATATACATATACACACATATACATATATACATATATATACATATATATACATGTACATACATATACATATACATTTGTATATATATATATATATATACATATACATATGTATATATATATATATATATATATATATATATATATATATATGGATATATATACATATATATATATATGGAAAGATGGAGTCAAGCTAAGGAGAAGTGAAGTTTGTGGGAGAATGTACAAGTGGATCAACCACTACCTCCACAAAAGAACGGCCATAGTCCAAGGTGACACTCGAGCAGGGAGTACACCAAGGGGAAGTACTGTCACCCACACTCTTCCTGGTGTATATAAACGACATTACAGAGAATATACCAAGAAGAGTACATAGCTCAATGTTTGCAGACGATCTGGCTATGTGGACCTCTGAAAAGAATCTCACCATAGCAAACAATCGGATGCAGCAGGCCCTAACATCGCTGGAAGAGTGGGCGAACTCATGGCTGGTCAAAATAAACGAGGAGAAAACCACATGTACAATATTCTCGCTTTCAATCAAACCCCAAAACACCAAATTAAGTCTAAATGGCAAATTCCTGCAGCCAAACGACAACCCAAACTATCTGGGAGTCACATTTGATCGGCGCATGACATGGAAAAGTCAGATCGAGAGAAATCGAATGAGAGCCAGAGAAAGAATGGCAATCATGAGGAAACTTGCTGGCACAAGCTGGGGAGCAGACGAAAGGATACTAAAGAAACTGTACACTGGAAGAGTGAGACCAGTTCTCGAGTAAGGCATTGCGGCATGGACAACAGCAGCAAAGGCGAACTTCGATAAAGTTAGCAAACTTCAAAACCAAGCCATGAGAGTTATAACAGGAGGCATGAAGTCAACGCCAATTGTAGAACTTGAAAAGATTACAAAACTGCAATCCATGACCGATAGAAGAGACTGCAGAGCCCAGCTGCAGTCAGAGAAACTCAGAAGACTGACTGACCATCCAATGCACCAGAGACTAAACAATTTGGGAAATGGGAAACTATAGCGGAGAAACCTTGCAGAAATAGCCAAAGCAAAGATGCACGAAGATCCCATAACGCACTAACAACACCAAAGCCCATCACTACTGTACGAAAACCTACCTGGAGGCAGGATATATTTCCAGAGGTGGTAGAAAATATACCAGGTATTGGAAACAAAAACTGCCAGTCTGAAAAAGAAAGGAGAGATACTACCCTAAGCTTTATATCGAAAAACTACCCAAGCATGGACTGGACCCCTGCATACACCGACGGTTCTGTAACAAACACTACACAGAACGGAGGGGCAGGAGCATTCCTGAACCTACCAAATGGCAGAAAAATAACACTGTCATTCGCTACTGGTAAGTACACAAGCAATTTCAGAGCGGAGGCAGAGGCACTGAGGGCGGCAGTGGAAGAAATGGTGACACATAAAGAAAATGAAAACCATACAGTCCTACTTACAGATGCTCTGGTTGTAGTCACAGCGCTAAAAAGCCAGAAAAACACTGAGCTTAATGATTTAAGAGCAGTACTCTGTCAACTATGCCAGCAGTCTGCACCAAAAAGGGTAGGGGTACAGTGGGTCCCATCTCACTGCAACATCCAAGGCAACGAGGAGGCAGACAGACTGGCAAAAGAAGGTGCAAGACTACCACAAACAGATACTAGTATGACGTACGAAGAGTCAAAACGGCTTATTAAAGCCAGATACATGACCAAATGGGAAACTGAACATACCGGCTACACCAAAAACGATGCCTATTACCAGTTGAACAGAAGAGAGCAGGTCGTTGTCTTCAGGCTTCGCACTGGCCACAATAGACTGAGGTACCACCTATTCAACAAATTGAAGATAGGTGGTACCGACGAATGCCCGTGTGGTACCGGGAAAATGACCGCTGAGCATCTGCTGCAGAACTGCCCGACATACGAGGATCAGAGAGAGCAGATGTGGCCATCACCAGTGGCAACACAAGACAAGCTATATGGCAGTGTCGACAGCCTCAGGATGACCGCCGCTTTTTTCAAAAAAATAATTGTTACTGTCTGACTGCGTACGATGAAGAGGAAGAAGAAAAATCTTATTTCTACATTTTATCATGATTCAAAATATCAATAAATAATACATTTGTTTAAATATTATTTCTTTTTCTGATTAAGGTGTTCTTTTGCATTTTTTAAAACGATATAATGTAACGACTATACTGGTTGTGAAAACTCTACAGAGTCTATATACAACCATTTTCTAGCAGGTGGTTTAACCGATGTGCGAGTTCATCGTAATAGAGCTAAACACTAGAGATAAGTAGACCCGCAGCCAGTTAGGCACCATCTATAGCTGCTCTTAACAAACCACATGGGACAAGGTACAAATAACTTGATATCATCACCCTTACTCGTTCAACATTAAGAACAGTGGAATATCCCCTGCTCTGCCTTTCCTCACCTCTCTACAAAGGACACAACCATAAGTTGTATGTCTCTGCAAAGTAAAGTAATTTTCTTTTTTTTGCGTTCGCCTAATTTCTCTATTCCCCAAGGCGGGTGTGCGTTACACTGCGATTTTTATTTTGCGCCTGTCGGCCCAGTGCATCCGACTTCTGCATGCATTTTATGTAAGGGGTAAGGGCCTGCGTCCTCCTGCATTTTCTAAAGGTTTTCTTCCCCGGGGTAATGGCCGGTGCTGTGATGGGGATCGAACCCAGCGCCTTCTGGTTGTGAGCCATGCCACTTAACCACTAGGCCACGCCGTCCCCTAAAGTAAAGTAATTTGAATTAATTGTATATATTTCCATTGCATCGCGCTGAATTTTAAATGTTCACATCTACAAAGTACAACAAATGTTTGTTCGTGACAACGATTACAAAGACAAGGATTTATCTACACTCAGAAAACATATCTTGATCTTGACTCATTCCTCAGCTGTGGTTCCCAAGTTTGTCTCCAGCGCGGACCCTGTCTTGGGCCACGGAAGTCCAGTGCATGGCAAGCGCTCCTCTAGATGCATCTCGAATGTTGCAGCTTACAGCAAGGGAGTCTGACCAGCGCATTAGAGGTCTTCCCTGCGGTCTCTTCTTACCTCGGGGGTACCAGACTGCTGTCGTTTTGCTCCATCGACCATCGTTTCGTCGCAAAATGTGACCTGCCCTTCTATATTTTTCCTTGTCTGCATTGATTACCGCATCCTTCGCCAGGGGCAATCGTCTTATGTCATAATTGTGGAGACCTTGCATTCGTTGTTTCGGAGAGTGATTCCGACCAACGTCTCTCAAGGGATGCCTGGGTCACTCTCAATTTGTCTTCTAGTGATTCTGTTAGTGTCCACGTCTCGGCACCGTAGCACATCGCAGGCAGTAGAGTGGAACTGAAGAGTGAGACTCGTAGGTCCTGGTCATGACAACCGTCCAGGACCGTGGTAAAAGACGAGAAGTCTGCCCAAACCGCGCGGCGACGTCTTGTCAGTTCAGGTTTCAGGTTATCTTCCATATTGAGAAGACGTCCAAGATAAATGTACTCGTTGACACCCTCTAATCGTACCTATACATTTGTATTTCATTAGGTCCCTCTCTGTTGTCGCATAAACATTCATTAGGTCCCTCTCTGTTGTCGCATAAACATTCATTAGAGAAAGCGTTTAAAACATATGATTTATTTCGTGATCAGCGCATGCAGAGCTGATACTGGGGTGCATTTTTAACTTTACACATTCAGGTTATTGAGAAAATGACATATCCATTTCGTTAAAAAAACACACACACACAAAAAAACACGCACACACGCACGCACGTACACACGCACACACTTACTAAAACTAGATTTTCTAGCCAGGATTGAGATGTTCTCTGACGTTTTCCAAAGTACAACGTTTAATCACTTTTTTTCCGGTGTTCTCGTCGCCAAGTGTTGGTTTTTTTATTGCGCCTACACTTGACGGCCATTCTCTGGACAAAGATTGCAGTAGTGGAGAGCTCTTCAAGGTTTAAAAACAGCTTTGTTTGGATATCCGTCTACGTAGGCCGGTGTTGAGTACTCGACTGGCTACGTAAGCCGGTGTTGAGTACTCGACTGGCTACGTAGGCCGGTGTTGAGTACTCGACTGGCTACGTAGGCCGGTGTTGAGTACTCGACTGGCTACGTAGGCCGGTGTTGAGTACTCGACTGGCTACGTAGGCTGGTGTTGAGTACTCGACTGGCTACGTAGGCCGGTGTTGAGTACTCGACTGGCTACGTAGGCCGGTGTTGAGTACTCAACTGGCTACGTAGGCCGGTGTTGAGTACTCAACTGGCTACGTAGGCCGGTGTTGAGTACCAAACTGGCTACTTGGGCCGGTGTTGAGTACTCAACTGGCTACGTAGGCCGGTGTTGAGTACTCGACTGGCTACGTAGGCCGGTGTTGAGTACTCGACTGGCTACGTAGGCTGGTGTTGTGTACCCAACTGGCTACATGGGCCGGTGTTGAGTACCAAACTGGCTACATGGGCCGGTGTTGAGTACCAAACTGGCTACGTGGGCCGGTGTTGAGTACTCAACTGGCTAAGCTTATAATAGTCTTGATTGGCTGTCTGTGCTGCTTGCTCGCACATACACATGGGTGATGGAGCGATTTTAGCTTGTGTGAGCAATCTGTTATGACCCGTTCTTTTGCGGAACATGTCCATTTGCCCCGCTCGATCAAGATTGCCGCGCCTTGTCCTATTCTGAAGTCACAGACTCGGGAAGGGAAAGATTGACGCAGAAAGGAAAAAATAATTCACCTGGAATTTACCAGACAGAATGAGTTGCGCAATTTTTGCATTGCAATAGCTCGTTGTCGAAAGGCTTTAATTGTTAAATAACTCGGGAAGGAAATGTCGCACAGAGCTGAAAATAGATGCGTTGACCTGGAAATTCCAGACATAATGATCTGCGACAGCATCCCGTCGCCGAGTTTTTAAGCAAGACAGATACATGTATTTTCATTTTTAAAATATATGTATATATAAGGTACATCTAACAAATTCAACAGCGGCATAAACCTTATGTACCTTGAAATGTGTGAAGTTATCAATCGCTGACCAGTAGGATGGTGTCAATCTTCTGATGACCTCCATCATCTCGGATTTAACTCCACCTGTCACTTGCTCAGAATGGTATTCGTCGGCAGCATCAAACTCCGCTCCACACTTGAGCAGAGCTGCCAAGATCTGTTATGAGATGTATAAAACAGTGTGTTTGAGGACATAAACTGTCCATGGATCTCTAGAGATGACTGCGGAATTCATGTCATTTCTAAAGCACTCTCAGCTGGCAAATATTGAGAAACGAGACATCCTGTTTAGGTAAAGTCACTGACGTCGGCGATGAAGTGTTAGAAACTTCATTGCATGTGATATTCTGTCTGCGGTTTCCAGGTCACGACCTATTCACACTTAGTTATTGATATCCTGTTGGGCATATTAGGGCGTGATTACCTTTCCTGTACTGTGACCATGTTCTTTTGTACGGTGTTTGGTTATGTTGTTATGTAGTGTTCTTGATAGTGTATCTGTTCATTGTTAGTCCCAAGTAGTACTCTCTGTCGTGTCTGCATATCTTGCAACTTGCTCGTCTATCTTGTGTCCTGATGACCTCTAATGTCAGCAACCTTGATATGTAAACCTTTTTAAGGATAGCTGAGCCATTTTAAGTTTCATGGAAGCGAGATAGTGATCTTGGTCAGTGTCTGACCTTGGCGCAACATATAGATCAGTAAGTTGGACTTAGCCGGACTTAACATTTCAGTTCTCCAGCAACATAATGTAAAAACATGACTTTTGCAAATTTTCAGGTCAAGTTTAAGGATACTAAGACACTAAGGCGCGAGATGAAAGTAGCTAGCGACTCAAAACTGACTCTTTGCGTCTCGTCACTAAGAGCTTATTCAACTTCCATCCAAACGAGCTACACCCGTGCAGTCTTCCTGAGAATAAGGATCAAAACACTGTCCCAAAAACGTGTGGTGCTGACAGCAGATGTCGAACTGATAAGTGTAATTATCTCAGCCTCGCTGTAAACTATGAAACAACGTAACAAGAATGTCCTTTTCTGGACCGTCGCCAAATAAGAAATGAATATCAGGCTTCTTGTAAATGTCCGTCATTATTGAAAGGTTATTTCTAGTTGTAAACATAATCAACAAGCGATTCTGGCATGCATATTCTTGAGGTAGTGCAATACTGTGTATATCAATAAGCTCATCACTACTGAAATTTAAGAGGATATGTATCCTCTTATATTTCTTGAATCGTGATTTTATCTCAAACTTTAGGTAGATTTCATTCTTTAAAAAAAAAATTTAATGATAGCTCTCAGAAGTGCTCGTGTCTTTGTCCAATGTTTTGGCTGTTAGGTCAAACTCAATGTCGTACCGGACTACTTGACTTGTGGCTAAACTTATGAAGTGAGGTGGTTAGTTCCTATTCTACCTGATTGTTCATCGATTACAGAAAGTCCGGTACCTTTTTACAGCTGGTTAGACTAGAATTTGTCAACAACGGGGATCAATGCCTTGGGTCTATCACCGTATTATACATGAGCCTCTCACAAGACAAGATCAATTGAAAAGCATCATAAACAAATATTGCATGTCTCAGAGCCACACAGAGCAGCTATATAAATCCCAAGCGATAACCACAGCAGGATAAGTGTATTGTAAGTACACGAGATACCCCACACAATATAAAGGACAGTTAGGTGGTAGCCACTCTGGAAGCGATCCACGGACCTGTAAGTAGCGAATCGCGTCGTTCCAAGAAATACATGAGTTTTGGCAATGCTTTCCAAGGCGGTGGTTTGGGGCCTGGTGCTTACCCAAGACACCCAGACATTGGTCCGAAAGAAGGCGGCAAGAAACTGGACAATAGTCCTAATTCTGACAGAAAGCAAAAACCTATGAAGTAGTGAGGTTTTGATCGAGTATTCCTTTCATAAGGAGACCTACATGCTTACCACCCGGCACCAACTGCTCTATCCTATCACTTCTACCCCGGAAAGCACATCTCCATTCACACAAGGGGTTCAGTTGTGATCAGAAAATATTCAAAAGAACATCCTGGCCAGATGCAAATCGTTTTCCTGAGAATAAATATCTTTCCTCCTTTTGCAGCACCAATAATAAAATGCAACCGAGAGAGAAATGTCACATAGCATACATTGCTGTCAGAGATGAAGTGTTAGAGATTTCATTGTATGGGTCACACTTTGTTTATTAGTGTGGCTCGACCAGACCCCTCGTCGCTGTCTTTTCATCTCTAACAGTAAACCAGGTTACGAATTTACAGCTGAGTTAACTAGAGCGTGCTGATAACAGGAGTTGATCTTCATACTTTTGCCGTGAAAAGTAAATGATCTACCATTCTGCTACAACTGTAAAATTCCAAGCATATCGTAGAAGGTAACCGAATAGGGTTGTGTGTGGGATTTGTAACCTGAACATGTAAAAAAACAAAACATTGCCATTATAATTAGTCATCGCACAATTTTGTACCAAAAATGTGAATAATGATAAATTATAGCATACACAATCAGTGACATTGTTTTCCTGTAGACAAGACTGAGCCAAAGCCCGTCCTTTAGACAAGACTGAGCCAAAGCCCGTCCTTTAGACAAGACTGAGCCAAAGCCCGTCCTTTAAACAAGACTGAGCCAAAGCCCGTCCTTTAGACAAGACTGAGCCAAAGCCCGTCCATTAGACAAGACTGAGCCAAAGCCCGTGTGAGCTCTCCTCTGAAAACATTTTGTTACAGCAGCATGGCGAAAAAAGTGGGAATCTACATTGCTATTTCCGTAGTGATGAGCTTATTGATATACACAGTATTGCACTACCTCATGAATATGCATGCCAGAATCGCTTGTTGATTATGTTTACAACTAGTAATAACCTTTCAATAATGACGGACATTTACAAGACGTCTGATATTCATTTCTTATTTGGCGACTGTCCAGAGAAGGACTTCTTGTTACGTTGTGTCATAATTTACAGCGAGGCTGAGATAATTACACTTATCAGTTCGACATCTGCTGTCAACACTACACATTTTTGGGACAGTGTTTGTCTTTCTTCTTTGATCCTTATTCTCAGGAAGACTGCACGGGTGCAGCTCGTTTACATGGAAGTTGAATACTAAGCTCTTAGTGACGTGACGCAAAGAGTCAGTTTTGAGTCGCTAGCTACTTTCATCTCGCCCCTTAGTGTCGTAGTATCCTTAAACTTGACCTTAAAATTTGCAAAAGTCATGTTTATACATTATGTTGCTGTGGAACGTAGACGTTAAGTCCGGCTAGGTCCAACGTACTGACCTATATGTTAAGTCAAGGTCAGACACCGACCATAACCACTATCTCGCTTCCATGAAACGTTCCCAGAAAACAGGCTGTTTTGAAGGCAGTCTGGATGACGACATGTGGATTGACATGATCACGTAGTAGTGAGCGCCAAGTAGATGAAGCCAAGCATAGCACAACCGCCTTGATGACCGCAATCCACCTTTATCACCATACTCGGGATGTGAGAGAAGCTACTACAACCCGCCACTTAACGTCCTTTTCGGGTCACCGACCTCTTTAACCTAGTGCACCCCCCCCCCCCCACGTCCCCGTCACCGACCTCTTTAACCTAGTGCACCCCCAACGTCGCGTCACTGACCTCTTTAACCTAGTGCCCCTTCCAACGTCCCCTCTTAGTTCAAAAGCTCATGTATCTGAAACTTCATACTTTCTTTGAACATTCCGGAGAATTAATTTACTACCAGACAGATGGTCGGGCATAGATTAAGTTAGGCATACTCCTTTTCAGGTGGCAGATCACTACTTGAAGCAATGAGAAAACATGATAGGTGAACAAATGATGCGGGAAATCAAATCAGAGATTAACAATATCCAAAGAACCTCAACGTTTGATTTTCTGAGGCTACTCTTCCATTGTGGAATAACATGAAACGAGAGCTCATGTCTTGTCCAAAGCAGGTGCCAAGATGGAGCAACTTATTCACATATTGTCTTACATAGAGGCATAAGGTACCATCCACACTCAGTACTTCTTCTTCTTCTTCTTCGTTCGTTCTCAATCTCCCACTACCAAACCCTGAAAGAGCTTAAGTAGCAGAATGTAGTCCAGAGAACGGAATGCGTTGTGTCGGGGTTTACAGCTTGGGTGCGATATTTGCACCTTTCGGTCCAACACATCCGACTTCAGCAATCATTTTTTGAGTACCGGGTTAGCATTGCCTCTTCGATCCCTTCTCCTTAGCCAGTCTGCCAGCTGCAGCCTGTTATCTAGGATCACCGCGTGGAGATGTAGAAGGGTCTTGGCAGCTCTGGTTTGCTGGCCCTGACGCTAGCAGTCAGCTATGGTTTGCTGGCCCTGACGCTAGCAGTCAGCTATGGGTCGCTGACCACTGCAGCTCATGCGCTGCTCAGCATCTTGATCCCCACACTCAGTGCAACTCAAAATGGAAGAAAGACACGGTCATGCGCAACAGACCTGACCCAATCCACCAGTCTCACAGGCACCAACAAACCACCATCGTTCACCTGAGAACAGGCTATTGCAAACTATTGGGTCACTTACATCGACTCAAGATATCACATACAAGTGAATGCCTCTGTGGAACTGGAATCCAGACACCTGAACACATCCTACACGGCTGCACAGCATACACAGACCTACTATGCCAAACCTGGCTAGTGATAGCCGAGCTAACGCAGTAACTGTATGGCTTCCACCAGGACCTGTAATGGACCGTGCACTACAATTTAGCGACAGAACTACAGATCTAGCGTGACCAAAAAGCTTGAACTCAAAAAGAGAAGACTGCATACTTTTGATACTGAGAACTGAACACCAGAAGTATAGGTTTCATGCGAGAACTTCGTTCACTCGTACACCTTTACTCGTACTTCAAGAACCAAATAACTATATCTAGTGCATAGGTTTACTTGAGCACCGATAAGCCATCTTAAGGACATAGAATACAGTGAGAGAGAGACAAAGGAGAGAGAGAGAGAGGAGAGAGAGAGAGAGAAAGAAAGAGTGAGAGAGGGTGGAGGAGGGGGGGGGGGGGACGGGAGTCCGAGGACTAGAGTTCAGATATCAAGAACATCGGATATTGAATGAGATAGTCCGAGAAGAGATATACCAAGACCCTGTTGATCACATTAAAGAAGAACTAGCCCGGGTTAATTTATGTCACAGAGTAACATCTGTGCATAATCACGGAATGACAGACAGACATCATTAAATAATACTACTACACGTTTTACATTGCTGTGCTTAATTGACCTGGTGGTGTTCTACAAACGATATGTGTATGTGTGTGTATATTTATATATATATATATATATATATATATATATATATATATATATATATATATATATATATATATATATATATACATAGCATGCCCTTTACAGAACTTTGCTTCAGACAACCGTCAACATAGTTATCTATTATAAAGTAGTTGTTTTGTTGTATGTGTACAGTGCAGTAGGTTGTCATTGCTTTCCATACTTGGAGCAGCGATCGCACCAAGAAACAAAAAACGTGTCTACTACACTGGACACGGTGGGATTCGAACTGGTGTGTTATGATTGTTAAACTGACATACACAAAATATGTGTATGTACATATAATTTTTTTTCAATTTTGTTTTTAATCTTAATAAACAAAACTATTTTAGAATTTAGAGTGGAGTTACTGAAAGTGTGGAAAGTTTGTAAAGATAAGACTAGACTTACTCGCTTCTGGTCTGCCATTAAGTGTAAAGGCTTTTCCTTTTGAATTTTAGCTGCTGCAGGAAGAAATAGCTAACCCCATGCCCAACACTCTCTTACGATTTGCCTGGCAGGTTACAGTATTTATATTCGTCGCTCTTCTTTCGGGCCCAGGTAACGAGCGGACAAGCTGAACGAATACACATTTGATCAAATGGAATATTATAAAATAGAATAGAAGATCTGTTCAGAACAAACTAAGACTGTATAACGAGTTGACATCTCAGCAACAAAATAGGTAACAAATAATACACTTTCAAGACGCAAGTCACAAAACACTCAGGCACAATGACGTTACATATCTCACCTGCACAAGACGCCTTTTGATGGCTATTCTAACTGCCGTCTGTCCGTCTACATCTTTCGTGTCCACTGCGACACCAACGTTAGAAAACTGGTAGACAATAGGCACCCATTTTAACTCGTGATCGATAGATGCAGTGCTGGCAACAACGTGGAAATATGATCTGCCCCTGAAAACAATGCAAGGAAATATTATATACACAATGTAGTCCGCATGTCCCGATATAATTATCGCTGTCTTCGTTGAAGAAGATATTTTCTAATATTCAGTTAGACCAGTGCTCTTCAACTTGGGCGATGTCTTCCCCTAGTGGGTGATGTTAGCTTTCAGGTGGGTGGTTGCGGAATAATTACATGATGAGGAATCTATCGCAGAATACTAATAGTGAAAATTTTTAGAACCTGTTTTTCCGGGGCAGCATGCGGCTGTGAAAATGGACAGTTAGCAAAACCTCGAGTCCTTCAAGTCTAAATGTTTTAGAAAGGTCCTCGCTCAGAATACTGTGAACCGGAAAAAAAGAAGAATGCAGACATTCATTAAGAGTAGGACATAGAGGAGAACTGGATCATAAATTGCATCATGAACATAGATGTAAATACTTTGGCCACATCAAAAGACAACGGTCTTGAGAGAACTGTAATGGAAGGTAAGGTGCCGGGCCTGGGAGGCAGAAACATACCAAGAACTTTACGTCTTTGTACTGGTTTAGAAGACTACAGAGCATTATACAACCAGTTTATTCGAGGGTGGTTTAACTGATGTGTGAATCCATCTTAATAGACTCAAACACTAGAACTAAGTAGACCCGCAGCTAGTTTGGCACCTTCTATAGCTGTTCTTAACAAACCACCTGGGGTAGCTACAAATCCCTTTTTTGGGAGGTAGATCTTTAGCTAGAACTTTTGAATTTTGTCCGAGCAGATGCCGTTAGGCCTACTCTTTTTGATTTCCAGCTGCCAAGGGATTTTTAACGTGCTCGACACTGAACACGGGAGTCAGATCCCTCTACCCACAGATCAGTGGAATTTTTACCAGAAAGTCCACATGAAAAAATTCCCGGTATCTACCATGATTCGAACCGCGACCTCTGGCATCCGAGGGGGACACCTTGCCTCGAGACCACTGAGTGATGGCACCAAGATGTCAAGGAATGCTTGGGCATGACTCTGGAGCAGGCTGGAGATTTTACAAGATATCGAGTTTCTTTCAGACGGGTTGTGATGGGAGCGATGTTCTACAAAGATCATGCTACATGAGGATTAAAAACATCCAAAATACACAGACTCAATGGACAATCATAGAATTCTCTTCAATTCAGATTTTAGTGAGCGGTAAGGAAAATTTACCCGCACGAAAGTTATTAAAGGGGGCCGTAAGGAAAATATGCCAGCACGAAAGTTGTAAAAGTGGGCGGTAAGGAACATTTACCAGCACGAAAGTTGTAAAAGTGGGCGGTAAGGAACATTTACCTGCAGAAAGTTATAAAAGTGGGCGGTAAAGAAAATTTATCCCCACGAAAATTAAAAATGTGGGTGCCAGGTTTAAAAATGTTGAAGAGCACTGAGTTAGACGATCGTTATGTTGTTTTTTTAAACAGCTACAAAAAAATGTAAACAGCGGAAACTGAAACCAAATCGATAGAGTGAATATCAACAAGTTATGGGAAATGGTTCATAGAATCGACATCATTGCACCTGGGCACCTTTATATGTGTTCATTCCCTTTCATCCTGCTGGAAGTACCGGCGATAGAGCAAGAATTCCTTACCGCGACGGCTCTGAAATTGTCCCCTGACGTTGTAGGGTACCCATTCACAGCTTGGTCACCTGAAAGAAGCGGTCATTCCATGAAAGTACGAAAAACGTGTTAAACTGAGCACGATGGGATTGGAACCCGGTACGTTGAGATTGAAAACCGAGCTGACAAAACCGTAGGGCACGGACTTGATCTTCAAGTTGGAAACTGTAACGGGTGTTGACGGAATCATAATTATCAATGTATCGTGAATTTGGTGGGAAGCATGAGGACATGACTACAGCTGGCCACCTTACAATAATCATGCATCCGAGACCTTTTCCCAGTTAGCTGGTCACCTTACAATAATCATGCATCCGAGACCTTTTCCCAGTTAGCTGGTCACCTTACAATAATCATGCATCCGAGACCTTTTCCCAGTTAGCTGGTCACCTTACAATAATCATGCATCCGAGACCTTTTCCAGTTAGCTGGTCACCTTACCATAATCATGCATCCGAGACCTTTTCCCAGTTAGCTGGTCACCTTACCATAATCATGCATACGAGACCTTTTCCCAGTTAGCTGGTCACCTTACAGTAATCATGCATTCGAGACCTTTTCTCGGTTAGCTGGTCGGTCATATTCAATAATCATGCATCCGAGACTTTTTTCCCGTTTCAATAGCATTGTCGATAAGTGATTAAGATGACTAGCCCCAGACACAACCTTCTATTTCGCCGTCACTGCATTTTTGATAGCTGAGTTGATAAAATAAGATAAGTAAAATAACTTGAGACGCTAAAGTATAAACGAATGGGAAAAAAACCATGAAAAATAAATGAATTGAATCTACATTAAAACGATTTTTAAATGATCATACTAGCGAAAGAAATTCACTCCCTGCTAAAGTTAGGGAGCAATCAAACAGAAAGTTAACAAATGATTCCAACAGACATAAATACGATTTTCAAGTGACACGAGTTGACGTCCGAAGCAACGCACCTGGACCAGGAGAGGCGACTTAGGCACAAACACTTTGCCTATTGAGATGGGGGGGGGGGGGGGGGGGAGAGATTAACGTCTGGCCAAGCAAAATATACTGATCAGACATGTTAGTCATGGTCAGGCAAAACCTACTGGACAAAACCCTCACCTTAGCTCCCTAGATCTCCCTGGAAACGGGCTGTTTTTGTGACAGCCTGACTAAACAAGGTGAAGGATCGATGTGATCCTCATAGTAGTGAGTGACACACATATGAAGCCAAGCATAGCAAATTCGCCTGGAGCACATCGGTCCACCTTAGCACGCTCAGGATGTGAGGGAGTCAATTGCAACCCGCCACTTAACGTCCTATTTAGGGCGAACAAAAGAGAAACCTACTCATTGTGGGCATTCGCAACGAGCAACAATCATTGAGGTACAAATGGACTGGTAACTATAATTTGTGTACAGATAAAATGGAAGAAACGTACATCAACTGAGCAGTAGCTCGTGTGATATTAATTCCCCCATATATGTATATGTATAATCACAAACTACTATACGATTTTCTGAACTTATATTAGTGATGAGAACATGATATTATTATGTATGTTCCATTAGAGCATGATACTACTATGTATGTTCCATTAGAGCATGATACTATTATGTATGTTCCATTAGAGCATGAAACTATTATGTATGTTCCATTAGAGCATGATACTATTATGTATGTTCCATTAGAGCATGATACTATTATGTATGTTCCATTAGAGCATGATAATATTATGTATGTTCCATTAGAGCATGATACTATTATGTATGTTTCGTTAGAGCATGATCTCCGTTAAATTGCTTCTAGTGGGTAACCATTGAGAAGGATTAAAACTTCTTTATTTGTACTAACCATGTCAGATATACATATTTGTTCAGCAAATACCCATGACAAGCAACTAATGAGGCAAACCATGAAACTATACGATTGACTACACTTTAAATCACAAATACTGTTCTACTAGTTTCATAAATCGTCATTCTCTGAAATAGAAAAAGTTTCAGATTGAATATCCTAGACATTTAAGCTATCGCCATTTGTAAATGTAGGGTTCTTCGTTATATGATAGGAAGTAGGAACAACGTCAGAGTGGCTTATATTGACTGTCAGAGAATTACATCATTTTGAGGTATTATCGAATGTTTTAAACCTACACTCTAGGCTAGCCGGAATACCAGACAGTGGGGCTTTAAATCAGGAGGAAGACATGGTTAAAGAGATACTAGAGGCATGGAATGAAACACCATCGTGTGTGTGTGTGTGCACACGCGCGCGCGGGCATGCGTGTGTGAGCATGCGTGTATGCACATGTGCGCTCGCGCGCATGTGTGTGTGCGTGTAGGCGCAGAAATACAAAATGTGGGAAATGATTGATCAACCACTAGATAGGGTCAATGGAGAGACATGTTCAGACAACCTAACAACCAATCTTAGGACTGATCAACCAGATGATGATGATGATTATTATAAAATATAAGCTCACGTTTTTGTGCACATCAAATGTGGGTTCTCTCCCTGCTTGAGACACTCCAAGACAAGCCGGTTATTTCCCATTATGATCGACCTGGTAATAGCTGACGTTGCCATTTTCTCATCTAGCGTTTGTTCTGACTTCGACTGAAATTGAAAAATGCAATTCCTGTCAGCATTTCAACAAATAACAATAAAAAGGTGATCATCACTCCTTTTCCTATCAAATTTGGCATTGAGGCCCGATTGTGCATGTGTATATGTCTGTGTGTTCATGTGTACTTGCATGGATAGTTTCTTTAACACTGTTTTATATCATTTGGTTTGGACGTATACTACCGTCATCATCGTGTGAAATTTACTGACCAAGACTCCATATCACGTCCTGGTCCTGGAAGCAGTCTTTTTTTTTCTTTTTTTTTTTTTGTAAAGTGTTTGCCTCTCTGTATTCTACTGGCAGAGGTACGCCCTTTTCAACCCCAGGCCGCAGCCATTTAGGTGATATCATTACGTATTAACCAGTTCAATGCGCGTGCGTGCGTGCGTGTCTATGTACCTATGCTAGTTAGGACGATCTCAGAGGTTAACCCAACCATAATGTAATGGAAGGGTCTTACTCTGAGGGCGTGCGTGCGTGTGCGTGCGTGTGCGTGTATATGTGCCTATGCTAGTTAGGACGATCTCAGAGGTTAACCCAACCATAATGTAATGGAAAGGTCTTACCCTGAGGGCGCGTGTGAAAGCTGTGGTTGCTGAATAGACTAAACTGAAACAGAATGTGGAGATGCAGAGTCTTGGTGGCTTCATGAAGCAATCTGTGTTACAACAGTTTTACCAACCAATTAGGCATCGACACTACAGCTAGGACGACTGTGATCCACCGTCTTCTAAACCTCTTATGATATAAGAAGAGCCACTACCTTGATTTATTGTATGTTCTCCCTTTACATTCAGACAAGGTGTGAGAATAACAATTACAAGATGGTGCCAAAATAGATCTTTGCTGTCAAGGCTGCAGTTACCAAGTACCATCGATACTTGTATGAGGAAATTGAGGACTTTCTTTGCGCTACTTGGATAATGGCAAGACGATAAAGTCATAAGACGTAGCACTAGATCAGTAATAAAATTAAATTAAAATAACAATAATAGTTAGTAATTACGTGCGTACGCACGCACGCACGCACGCTCCAAGTACGGTCTTAAAAAATATATCTGAGTTCAAATGTCTTGTATACATTATGACAATTCTATGCATTTCTACAAGTCGTGTTGATGTTTGCAGCACTGGTCTTATTCATAAATAAATATTTGTTAGTGTCAGTCCATGATTTTAGAAATGTGAGGCTCATTAGTATTACTGAAAGATAATGTAATAATGGTGGACAGGTATATTGTTAATGAAAGACGGAGGAGAGAATGAGAGACAAGGAAAGAAAAATATTTAAATTTAGCATGTTTTTATAGGTAGAAACATTTTGAAAAGGCATACTGGAAACATGGAAGAATATATATCAATAGGTGTATATGGTTCCACAAATAGTTATAACAATTCCCACTGAGTAAGTGCTGAGAACAGACACACACACAAATTATCAAGATCAATGACTAGAAAAATTATACACATAACAGCAACACAACAGAAACAATGTTTCAGTAAGAAATGTCTAATTATAGCTACCAGTTTCCATTAGCGAGTGTGAGCTTTCATCAGTCAAATTCTTCTAAAGTCTACGAACATGTGGCGTCTGGCAGAAATGCTCAGCCCATGGTCCTTAATTCTCTGTGAAGTATAGGTCATCAACAATAACTCTACAAGTCTTATTTAATGCGCCATCATGTCTAATTACCCCGTCCCAGCCACGTTCCCACCGTTTTCAGGTATGTCTCGATTTCCCTTCTCCGTGAGTTTTTAAGTTTGTTTCTACATCTCTTGTCATGAAGATTTCAGAAAGTAATCAACTGGTTTCCGTAATGTGTGTCCTATCAAGATAAGAGACTGATACAGAAAAGAAAACAGAAGAGGACAAGTGTCAAGTAAACAATGAGGTCCATCGGTCCAGTAATGAAAGATGGAAATAGAAAGGAGAGAGAGAGAGAGAGAGAGAGAGAGAGAGAGAGAGAGAGAGAGAAAGAGAAACAATGTATTTTAAACGGATAATTGCAAAACTAATCAAGAAAACATAGTTAGTAAAGAAGAAGAAAAATAAGTTTTGGTGGGTTTTTTACCCTTAAATACCACAAAATCTTACTTTTGGTAACTCTTCAGTCTGCATTTTGATGACAGTGACTTCCCCTCTCCAGTACTTGGAATACTCGTCTTCATCTGTGGCCAAGGGCTGACTCTGGGACCTGGGTATTGCCGAACGCTTGTGATTAAGTTTGAACATTCGATGTTTACGTTCCTGAGTTTGTGACTTCTGGTCATCGTATACATACAGAAGCTGACTGTTTTCCGTGGAAGACATGGATCTACACATTGTACTCAGTTTAGGACCCTCACATTGTAATGTTTTTGTGATATGTAATTCAAATGTTTCAGGTCCAATCGTCGCTATTTTTGGGTCCTTATCTGCTTCATAAATTGACAGAATGACCTTATCTTCTTCAAACGATACTGACTCTTCACATCTATTGTCTACTTTCTCATCTGAAGGTAAGGGTGGACTGGCATTTGAAAACGAATCAGCAAAGTCATCGCATTCGAATAACGGTTTTCTGGTTGAACTTAAACTGGAAGACATGTTTGTGACTTCAGTTGAACTATAATGTAGTGTATCCGTGCCGTCAGTGGATGTTTTCCTACTTCCATTACAGCTAGAAGACTTGACTTCAGCAGAATTACTATGATGCGTCTCTATACAAGCAGCGCTTTTTGTCGTTCTACCGCTGGCAATTAATCTGGAAGACATGTTACTGTCTTCAATAGAATTATAATGCAGTTTGTCCCTGTCATCAACACAATGTTTGTGGGATGTTGATGCATCTGTGTAATTATCTGTAATCGAATTAACGTTGTCAGATAACTTTCTTCCAGTGATGCTTCTTGACAGCAGAGGAACATCCTCATTATCTTCTGTGTAAAACGTTTTATCGTCGTCTGAATATTCCCGAGCCACCATTTTTGTTTTAGCGGATAGGGGAGGCAATTTTTGGCCATATAATCGCACTGCCATGGTTATTCTTTCTTACAGCATTATTTGTAATTGCTTCGTTGTTACTATGGACGTGTAGTGGTAGCCTATCTCTGACTTGGAAGACCTGTAGATCGGATACCCATCACAAGACGATTAACTATCGCAGCTCATGCTGAAACGAAGCAGATAGAATATTGTAATATTCTAACAACAAATAGAAGTCAAGAAAATCGAGCAGTTATCTCTAGTAGGTATACATCGGGGAATAATATCCTTAGTGGGTATACACATACATCGGGGAATAATATCCTTAGTGGGTATACACATACATCGGGGAATAATATCCTTAGTGGGTATACACATGATAGTTTTTTTTGTCCATCACAAGTGATGAAGACCACTCTCTTTGTTCAGCCGTGTGGACAGTCGTATCTCTTGCTGTGTCCGCTGAAATGGGTGACTTGCGCGGAGATTTGGATTAAAGTGAGGAAGAAACTGCGCCTTTTGTCAACCTCACTCACAGAGCCTAAGCTACCTTTTGCCAGTGGCAAGACATTCATCGAGACGACTGGAGATAGCATAGGATGCAGATTTTGCCTCAGGGTTTACTAACGAAGCCTTTCCGTAAACATGTAACCCGCAGGGTAGAAAGATGGGAAGGCATCTAACGCAGTTTGTCGTGCCTTTTCGATAACCACAAGAGGTCGTATGGACAACACTCAGCATGTGAGTGAGTCTGGCATCTCTCCCCAGCTGTATTCAGTTCATCATAGTAGCATCTAAAATTCCCACACGCCAAATTCGTGAAGGTGAACCGGCAGAACTAACCCGTGAGATACGACACATGTATAACTAGTTTAAGCGTAGCGCCATTCAGCCGGCGTCCAGACCAGGATAAACGGATGGAAGAAATCACAAAAAAGAACAAAATAACAAGTCCAGACGGAAAACAATTCCACGTATCCGTGAACACAAGTGTAAGTCGTCGACTAGTGTGAATTCCAGGCAAATCCGTGGTCTGGCAGCATCCATAATGATCCAAAACAGTAGAGAAATGTAGACTCGCAGCCAGTTATGGGGCCATCTTTGCCAGATTTTTCGGTATACACATACGACAGGGAATAATATCCTTAGTAGGTATACACATACATTGGGGAATAATATTCTTAGTGGGTATACATATACATCAGGGAATAATATCCTTAGTGGGTATACATATACATCAGGGAATAATATCCTAAGTGGGTATACACATACGACAGGGAATAATATCCTTAGTGGGTATACATATACATCAGGGAATAATATCCTTAGTGCAAAAACAAATACATCAGGGAATCTTCTTCTTCTTCTTCGTACGCTGGTTACAGCGATATACGTTGCACTGTTTTGTTAAGCCTGTGGCCCAGTGCATCCGATTTCAATAGGCGTTTCTGTAGGGATGCCCTTCTTAGCCTTTGGCTTTCCTCAGCGTATCTGCAAGGCAGCAATTGTTTGTGGTCAGAGTTGTCTCTCTTAGGGAAGTTGTCTTGCAGGACTATCGAGTCTTCCCCACTCGTGTCTATAGGATGTGGTGATATGATATGATATGATATGGACTGTATGTACTAGTTTTTCAAGTATCTCGAAAGAGAGGCAGTCCATTGTGTCTGTGCCCAAGATCGTCACGTCCTACCAGAAACGTAGCATATGCATGTGAGTAGGGTATCTTCTTGTTCCCTTTGTTTTCTCGGCTCCTCTGCAGTGATGGCACGCCTAGCATTCCCCGCCACCTGGGAGATTGTCACAATAGGGCAGAGGTGCAATGTCCGCTGGCCTGCATCTCTTCTGCGTCCATTGGGATGACGGATTGCAGACAGAGGTAAAGAGCGAGGCAGTAGTACATTTAACCAGGGGACAAGCCTGGTCATGGCACGGAGATGTTGTTCGCCTGTTGTGCGAACATATCTCATAATCAAGGGCTGGGTTTCAACAGTTCGCAGTGAGGTGGCTGCTCTACTGCTTACGACATCCCGACCGAGAAATAAGTCTTCTACTAGTGGTTTCACACCTCAACGCCGTATGGGGTGAATATCGAGCAGTTCCCCGACCGCTTTGATCGGCGGGACGGCAGAGACCTCTTTCTGCGGCTCGACCGGGTCGGGCTGACACGCGAGCCCCAGGTCCCAACCATATCGTTGCCTCCCGTCGCAGTGGTGCTGAGATTCAGGGCGGTATTCTGGCTTAGAGGCGTTCGGCCGTAATCTCTCAGATGTTAGCCTCGCACCATTGGCTTATCAGCCTAGCACGCGGACCAAGTGCCTGAGACCTGCGATTCCTCTCGAATTGAGCAGGATTACCGGACTAACGCCCTGTCATAAGTAGGGTAAAACTGACCTGTTTTCCCAGGGTCTAATACCAGCACCAGTTCCCTATTAGACCCAACGAAAGTGCTCTCGGCCTGTCAATAATTTCAGTGTTGGCGTGTTGAGTCAAATTAAGCCACAGGCTCCACTCCTCGTGGTGCCCTTCCGTCAATTCCTTTAAGTTTCAGCTTTGCAACCATACTTCCCCCAGAACCCAAACACTTTGGTTTCCCGGAAGCTGCCCGCAGAGTCATCGAAGCAACTCCTGCGGATCGCTAGTCGGCATCGTTTATGGTCAGAACTACGACGGTGTCTGATCGTCTTCGCACCTCTGACTTTCGTTCTTGATTAATGAAAACATTCTTGACAAATGCTTTCGCAGTAGCTCGTCTTGCGGTGATCCGAGAATTTCACCTCTAACGCCGCAATACGACTGCCCCCGTTTGTCCCTGTTAATCATTACCTCCAGTTCCGAAAACCAACAAAATAGAACCGAGGTCCTATTCCATTATTCCATGCACCATTATTCAGGCAGCCGAGGCCTGCTTTGAACACTCTAATTTTTTCAAAGTAAACGCGCCGGCCACCCGGGAAGCTCAGCGAAGAGCACCCGCGAGAGAGAGCTGGCAGACGGTAGGGCAGGAAACAACGGGCTGTAAGCCGGCGCGAGCCTAACCGCTCGCCTGCGCCTGAGATCCAACTACGAGCTTTTTTAGCTGCAACAACTTTAATATACGCTATTGGAGCTGGAATTACCGCGGCTGCTGGCACCAGACTTGCCCTCCAATAGATCCTCGATAAAGGGTTTAAAGTATACTCATTCCAATTACGGGGCCTCGAAAGAGTCCCGTATTGTTATTTTTCGTCACTACCTCCTCGTGCCGGGAGTGGGTAAGTTACGCGCCTGCTGCCTTCCTTTGATGTGGTAGCCGTTTCTCATGCTCCCTCTCCGGAATCGAACCCTGATTCCCCGTTACCCGTTACAAACATGGTAGGCATGTCATGTACCATCGACATTTGACAGGGCAGACATTTGAAAGATGCGTCGCCGGCACATGAGGCCATTGGCCATTGGCGATCAGCACAAAGTTATCCAGAGTCATCAGTGGGGACGCCGCAACCCCGCGAGGGGAAACGACGATTGGTTTTGAACTAATAAAAGCGCTTTTTCTGCGAGGGGCGGAGCTTGGTAAGCATGTATTAGCTCTAGATTTGTCACAGTTATCCAAGTAGGATCGTGTCATCTAAGGAACTTCGACTGATTTAATAAGCCATTCGCGGTTTAACCGTGAGACAGTGTGAACTTAGACATGCATGGCTTAATCTTTGAGACAAGCATATGACTACTGGCAGGATCAACCAGATATCTGTCGGAGAAGGACTAACAACACACACCGATCGGCGAAGGATGGATATGTAAAAAGCCTCACGAGGACGGCCGCAGGGACCGACTGACGGACGGACGGTTGTCCCGCCCCTACTCCGTCGACCTATGGACCGCCTGGACGGGGTCCCCGTACACACACCAACCGACCAACCGGGCTAGCTCGGGGAGGGATGGCAGCGCTCTGTGCAGAACGGATCCCAAAGGCCCCGGCGATGATTTTCACTCGGACTGAAGACGAATCTTGCCTGCTGGCCTGCTCTTCTCCGACCGGTTGGTAGGGCGAGTACATGGCCTTTAAGCACGATTTCTGCTTTCCATTTCCCGGTCCAAAGCTCATTGCGAGAGAAGGACCACAAGCGAGACGAACTGTCGAGATTGGCTATACGCGCTAGCCTTCGACGAACCACACGGACTGACAAAGCTTCTCGATACGGACTACAGTAACGCACCCTTACCAGCGGTACGACTCCACCAAATTGGTCCTGCTAGAGTGCCGGGGAGAGGCGGGCGAGCTTGGTAGGCAAGCCACGCTCTCACTCCGCCTGGCGGGACTGAGGTCGCTGTACGAACACAGGATGCGAGCCAATCGAGCCATCGAGAGACTAGCCCCAGATCATCAGGGAATAATATTATTAGTGGGTATGCACATACATCAGGGAATAATATCCTTAGTGGGTATACATACACATACAACAAGGAATGATATCCTTAGTGGGTATACATATACAACAGGGAATAATATCCTTAGTCGGTATGCACATACATCAAGGAATAATATCCTAAGTTGGTTTACCCACATCACTGAATAATATCCTTAGTTGGTTTACCAACATCAGGGAATAATATCCTTAGTTGGTTTACCCACATCAGGGAATAATATCCTTAGTTGGTTTACCCACATCAGGGAATAATATCCATAGTTGGTTTACCCACATCAGGGAATAATATCCTTAGTTGGTTTACCCACATCAGTGGATACAATTTTTTAATTAGCAATTTTGTAAAACCAGCATCAGCAGAACATTTTGAACAACAAAGGACTAATGTCGCAAATAATTCCGTGCACGTGAAATACAACATAGTCTCGTGCAACAGTTTCTTTTACCGTAATTCATTTGTTGCTACTTGTCAAAATAAAATAAAGACAAAGAGATTGTTGAGTCTTGAATGGTTTTCAAGTCTGAAAAACAGTTCCTGAAATACACATAATAGCCCATTTTTAACATTGACGTAAATGAGTGAGGAACGAGTTCTGTTGAGGATCAGAAGGCGAACAGAAAAAGTTCTTACAATGTAAAAACACATGTACAACGGTAAACAGGTGTACTGTAGTAATGTAAAGATAATTCCGTAACAGGTGTCTGGGATGAAGGTTGGAACATTAATTGTACCAGGACAAGGTTTTTTATGCGGTGGGATGGCCAGCTCCATTTCTGCTGCCTTTTCTTCACTAACAGTCAAGTCAGGTACCCATTTACAGCTGGGTGCACTTGAGCATGTAGATAATGGCGATGGGACCCGATACTTTCTATTCTGTTCTGTTAAGAATCGACGTCAGTGCACTTCAGGCAGACCGATAGGCGCCCAGTCCCTTTTAGCTAAGGATGAAGAGAGTATATACTGATGATTCCTGCAGCTCGCTAGTTGTACATACTCCTGTTCCGTCCTCTCAGTTGACCCTCTCTGCTGACTAATGTATTATTTGTTTAAAACCTGCAATATGTGTATGGTTGGTTCATAGCTGACAGTGTCTTCACCCAAAATGTCTCCTCTATGAATTGCTAATGTCCGCATTGCCGGTGCTCCTGGGGCCAGGGTATCAGCTCTTTCATTCTCGCAAACCCCAGCATGGCCAAATCAGTAGATACACACATGTTGCCGGTACCTCACCTGGGAGAAGCGAGTGTTATATAATCTCCCGGAATCAAGATGCTGAGCAGCGCATGAGCTGCAGTGGTCAGCGACCTATAGCTGACTGCTAGCGTCAAGGCCAGCGAACCATACCTGCCAAGACCCTTCTACACCTCCACGCGGTGATCCTGGATAACAGGCTGCAGCAGGGCAGACTGGTTAAGGAGAAGGGATCGAAGAGGGAATGCTAACCCGATACTCAAAAAATGCTTGCAGAAGTCGGATGTGTTGGACCGAAAGGTGCAAATATCGCAGCCAAGCTGTAAACTACAACAACGTATTCCGTTCTCTTCACTACATTCTGCTACTTACCCTTTCAGGGTTTGGTAGTGGGAGATTGAGAACGAACGAAGAAGAAGAATATATAAATAATCTCCATTTCTGTAACTCAAGCGCTCGTACTGGAGTCGAGTTTTACAAGTGATACATTGATGTTGATCAAAGCTAAAAGAAAGATGATGTCTGTCAGTCTTACAGGTGTGCGCTGATTACGGATTTGGGCGTAGAACGTTCATGGAGACGTTCGACCCGCCAATCTTCTACTTTCAGATCTTCATCGAATAGTTGCACTGCAATACTCCGAGCATGTAGTAAATGGCGCCTCAAGAAAGTTGAGCATGGCTATAGCAACCTCATCAAGTGTAGCAAGTGCTTTACAATTACCATTACAGATGCTCGGATACAAACTTCATGCATAGAGGTTAGTTGTGATTGCTGTCCAATGCTTCACTTTGAGCGAAATGACGAATCAATCTTGCATTATGGGCCCTTCCAAATCATGTAAGACTTATCTGTGTCTCCAGATCGAAGGTTGAATATTGATCTCGAATATTTTCACGGTCTTGCAATGTCTTGACGTTACTCTTTCAATAATAGCATATACCAGCTCCAGGTTATTTGTTTTTACCTAATGGGGTTTACTATTTAAGTGTCGTGTCACGTTATATTTCATATATCTTATTTCTCTAATGTTCATTATTTTAGCAGCAAGCCTTAAAATCAATAGATAGAAACCCACCACATACTCAACACTTTTGCCCGCGTGGGAAACTGCGTTAATGAAATAATCCCGTTGAAAACGTATAATCGTATATTTAACTGGACCAACAAATGACAAACTTACCGAAAATAAATCATGAGATGTCAGGTATGATAGCAGAAGGATAGTTCAGCTTCAATCCTACCAATCCCATTCTTCAACAGGTGAGAAACGTCAAGGCAAAAGTTCACACCTTAAATAGTTTGGTTATTCCAGCCATGGTCTATTACTGCAAAGTATGGAACCTACGAGACGCATGCGCAGAGAAGTTCCTGTTCGCTGACAGGGTAACGGAGCATAGAACATTGACAATCTCTATACGGAACCAATTTCACAACACAGACAGCAGGTGCCGAACCGCTTTCAACAACTTCGTAGATACTGCATTGTTAGGAGCATGCAGATGGGCGGGCCATGTGGTGGGTATGTCTGACAAGAGGGACACAAGAGTGACATTTGTTAGTTTGAAAACAGGTTTGCCTTTCTGAATTCTATAGGCTCAGGCACGTCCATTTCCACATTAGACCGTACTCATGTGGGAGATATCGGTGCTCCGCTATATTTTTGCAGTACAGTAGTTTTGCCAATCCTTTTTATACGTGGAGAAGTGGTCAGACTGACACACACCTACAACTTTAAGCGCCCAGTGTGGACGTCCATCAATGACATGAGAGATGACCACAGTAAAGTCCTGTCGCAACATGCCACTCCAAGGCAAAAGACTACATGTAGTTTAAACATTTGGCTTTGAAGTATCAGGTCCTTCCTTTGCCTGATTTTAGTGTCTCGATCACAGATTACAGATGTTACTTTCAATATATGCTGTTGCTGTCACGGCTATGAACACTCAGTCATCTATACAGACGAAGAGATTTTTGTGTGTTGAATAGTTTTCAGTGTTTTAACTACAGCTTCTGAAATAATACCCACTTATTAAACTGCCATAAATGAGGAAGGAACTCGTTCTCCCGGTAGCTCTTCCAGCTGACATAATCCACTATCGGCGATGTTTCTCTTGTAGCAGGTTTCAGTGACTTCTTTGTGTCCACATGGGTACTGAAAAAAGTTAAACCAGCGCCCCTCTCCCCCTGGCTATTGTGCAATGCGATGCATTTCATAGACTGACAACTATGGGAATCTCAGTGTTGATTTCCATGTCGTTAGCTATGCTGCGGCGGCACATCCCGTTTCAAGGAGCACCACATGCTATTCCGGTTGCCTTGCTCAGTCCGTTTTAACTGATTCGGATGTTGCTATTCCGGTTGCCTTGCTCAGTCCGTTTTAACTGATTCGGATGTTGCTATTCCGGTTGCCTTGCTCAGTCCGTTTTAACTGATTCGGATGTTGCTATTCCGGTTGCCTTGCTCAGTCCGTTTTAACTGATTCGGATGTTGCTATTGGCTTCCTGCAATTTCTGCTTAATCCTAAAACACGCATGTCTTCATTGTTTGTTTGGTTCATTTATATGCGCGATATTTTTCTTAATATTTCAAGATCCTAATTCCTTTTCACTGTTGGATAAACTGATTCGTTCCTATCATTAGATAAACTGATTCGTTCCTATCATTAGATAAACTGATTCGTTCCTATCATTAGATAAACTGATTCGTTCATATCATTTAATAAACTGATTCTGTCCCACTATTAGATAAACTCATTCTTACTCACCCTTAGATAAACTGATTCTTACACAACATTAGATAAACTGATTCTTTTACAACATCAGATAAACTGATTCTTTTACACCATTGGATAAACTGATTCTTACACACCATTAGATAAACTGATTCTTTACACCATTGGATAAACTGATTCTTTTACACCATTGGATAAACTGATTCTTACACACCATTAGATAAACTGATTCTTTTACACCATTGGATAGAGTGATTCTTTCACAGGATTAGATAAACTATTTCTTTCACAGCATTAATTCGATTTTGTATCAAGAAGGCTTTTTATTGGACTGTGGAGCCGATCCCCATGTCCGTCTGTCTTCTTTCTTATTCTCGATTGTGACCATGGTGGAGTTTCTCATACCATTGCGTTTTTATTTAAATGTCCATGGCATTACTGAAAACCTACAGCTCATTTCGTTTTATTTATGTCCAAGACAATGTTTCAGTAAGAATGTCGATTTATAGCAACCCGTTTCTTGAATCGTGGGTGATCTTTCATCAGTCAAACGGTTTCCAAAGTGTACGAACCAGCAGCCTCCGATAGAAATTACCAGCCCATGGTCTCAACTCTCTGCGGAGCATAGGTCATCAACAAATACTCGACAAGTCTTCCTGTAATGTGTCATCATGTCCAACTCCACACCTCCACCACACACAGAACGTTCCTACCTTTGTCAGGTCGACTACCCTTGTCCGTGGGTCTTTGTGTTTGCCTCTACTTATCTTGTCATGAAGATTTAGAAAGTGAAAATCTTGTATTGCTACCAACTGGTTTGGACAATGTACGAGATATATCCTATCAATCACCAACGTCTTCTCCTTTCGTCCAGCACTGTTTGTATTTACCCAGAGCTTTCGTCCAGCACTGTTTGCATTTACCCAGATCTTTCCCACAGTTCTATAGTATTCCTACCCCCGCCCCCCCCCCCCCCCCCGCCCCCTGTCTGCTTGAATACCAGGCTTCCAAATATTCCAAGTATTGATAAAATCTGTAGTTTTGTATTCTTTGCGTACTCAGATCTATTTTCAGTGACAACTCTGTATCTATATTTATTTCATCTTACATTTGGTTTGAGGCTACCTTCCCCATTACTCTTCCTGCTGACCAGTGACTGCATTAGGAAGTCGACATTATCGTCAAGCAACAACGGCATTAAATGGACCAATGTCCACCGGACTACTTAGCGATCTCGACTTTGCCGATAATTTGGGTCTTCTGTCCTATACCCACAAAAAGAAGCAAGAAGAAAGAAACGCATACTCAAAGAGAGGTCACTACAATTTGGACTAAAAATTCAGAGATAAGACACGTTTTGAAAATAAATGCAATTAATAATGATAGAATTGGGTTGGGAACCACCCACATTCAAAATGTGGAGTCTTTCACATACCTTAGCAGCAATATAGACATAGGAGAAGATACATAAAACGATGTTCAGTTAAGAATACAGAAGGCCAGAAAAGCGTTCATTACATGGAGGAATTTTATGGAGGTCAAAAGAAATTAAAACCACCAACAAGATAAAAATCTTCAACTCCAACGTCAAATCCGTTCTATGGCTCTGAAACATGGAGGACAAAACAGTTACTTATGAAGAAGATACATACTTTCGTAAATGGTTACCTGCGCAAAATATAAGAATGGAAATGGTACAAGATCACCAACGTAGAACCGATGGAATAAAACTGGAAAAATACCAATGGAGCATGAAATAAGGAGGAGACGATGGCGATGGATAGGCCATACACTACGGGAAAAGATGTTAACATTACCAGACATCCACATGGCAAAAGAAGTAGAGGAAGACCAAGACACTCATGCAAGAGGGAACTGGAAACAAATATAAAGGCAGCAAACAGGATGTGACCAAAATTGGCTCAGATGGCTCATGATAAAGACTTGGTGAGTATTTGTTGAGGACCTATGCTCCACAGGGAGCTGACAGGGCTTTGATTGATTGATTCAAAGATTGATTCAATGATTGATATGAAAAAGAGCAAATAAATCAGGAATAATAAACAAGAACACGAACAAGAAGAGAGCATTAGAAACAACTATAATATATCCTTACATTTAAACTAAAAAGTAAATTCAAACGAATGGGAATACAACGTGTGCAACACTTTCGACGTTTCATTTCCACTTCAATGAACGTGTTGCCGCATGTGTTACCAAAGTTCTTAAAATGAAATTGTTCTTCGTCTTATGTTTAAATTAGCAATGCTCGAAGTACATACATTAAATTAATGCTCTGCAATTTTTCACGGCGAGTTTGTGAAATTCAAACTCAAGTTCACAGGAAATGACGAAACTGTGTTCTTCTTTCGTCATATCCGCTTAAACAGTGATCTAAAAGTAGGAACAATAATTAGCTACGTCACTCGTACGAACTGTAGCACAATTCATCCAAGCGGACAAAGAAAAGAATTAATTAAATAAATACCACGAGAACAAGCTATTTATTGCAAATGAACTACTGTCAAGCTCAAATCCTCGTGTATTTACTCAAATCTCAAAGTTAATTTATTCAATATTTACATCTTTATTGTGCAATGGGCTAATTGCGTATTACTTGGGGGAAAAAACATGTGATGTCATGATATGTTCATACAGACTCGACATCACTGCAATTCTGGCAGATCCATATGTGCTGAGACGTTATCTAAACTAATGGCAAGGTTATCGATAATGATTATTGTGAAGCTCGTTCATTGTACACATATTTAGTCCGTCCTCTCAAGCGCCTATCCATATACGCACCACACTTGATAACAAACACTCGCAGCCTGTGGAATGCGAATTCATCGATTACAGCTTCATCTTCATCTGAGGTTCAATGATATATTCGAATATGTCCTATATCAAAATTTAAGGGTCCTCATAAATGGTGCTTTCGAAACCAACATTAATGCACATTCATTTCGCTTAATCCCAAAGCGACTAGGAAGGATATTCACACAAGCTGCTGAAGTTCTAAGGTATCCGTGTTTAGCTATCCACTCTTGCCGCAGGCATCCCCGTGAAGTAACATTTGAAAACAATTACTTGGATCACTTGATGACTTATTCCTCGACGGGGCTGTACCGCAGCGTGTGCCTTCAACGATCGCTATTCAGGGTTATTGAGGTCCAATAGCTTTCCTTTTAACTAATCGTGCTGTAGGGGTGTACAAGGGATACCAACGCATCGGAGGTCTATCCTGCGGTCGTTTTCTGTCTGGAGAGTACCAGGCCCTTGTTGACCTGCTGTAACGTTCATCCTTTAATGAGTATGTGGCTTTTCCACCGATGTTACGTCATGCTTGCGTGAACAACTTCATTGTCAGCCAATGCTAAGGGTCGTATGTCCTTCTTCTTCTTCTTCTTCTTCGTACGCAGTCAGACAGTAACCATTATTTTTTCGAAAAAAGCGGCGGTCATCCTGAGGCTGTCGCCACTGCCATAGAGCTTGTCTTGCAGTTCCACTGGTGATGGCCACATCTGCTCTCTCTGATCCTCGTATGTCGGGCAGTTCTGCAGCAGATGTTCAGCGGTCATTTTACCAGTACCGCACGGGCATTCGTCGGTACCACCTATCTTCAATTTGTTGAATAGGTGGTGTAACAGTTCCCGCCGGAGCAAGGGGAGTTTAGGATGCCTGAACATGTTAAAGCTTAAAGCTACATGAATGCATGTCAATGTCACTCACGTCTCAGCAAAGGAGAACAGAGTTGGGTTAAGGAATGTGGACAGATAGAAACTGACCACTGGCCTTCCGATTTTGGTAGGGGGAGATTGATTGACAGACGAAATTGGCAACGGGGCTTGCTGCGAGAGAAATGGAGTGACAGGTGTGCAAAGTGTTTCGGTCCAATTGGATTGAAGATGACCATCACCTGAGATCGATTGGTCAAGCTCTGGCCTTGCTTGAGGATATATAACTCGAGACAAAGTTTAGCTCGAGAGGGGGAGAGAGAGTGAGGCTGGATAGAGGGATGGAGACAGGCTGGAGAGAGAGTGAGAGACTGAATGTAGATAGTGTGTTTAACTCACCGACTTTAGATAGAGGAGCGATTGATAGACGGTTGGACGAATGTTTAGTGATGGAACAGGATCGCTCAAATAGGTGTGTGAGTTTTGCATTAATAGATAATCTGAACGTGTGTTTGTAAGCAAGGACACATTGTGAACGAGTATGTCGAGATCGCCCGCCTGAGGGGATTTCTGTGAGGAAGAGTATTTGATAAGGTGTGTTGAAGACGCAGTTGAGGCGACGTGTGTGGGATGTAATTGCAAGGCAATAGAACTGGGTTTTTATATAAGTGGAATTCCATCAATAGCTAATGCTTACAATTCCCGTTTTAGATGAATGTTTAGTTAAGATATGTATTATATTGTGTTTGTAATTTCTCTACTCATTGTATGATATGAGTATGATATAATAAATATGCCACCTGTTGTGTGATATATCATTTACTGAGTATGGTCATGATGATGTGGATGAGTGTGAGAATGTTCTAAGTTAGATCGCGGCCAGGGCAAAGAAATAGAGGATCTGCTACAGTGGTACCTCAGTCTATTGTGGCCAGTGCGAAGTCTGAAGACAACGACCTGCTCTCTTCGGTTCAACTGGTAATAGGCATCGTTTTTGGTGTAACCAGTATGTTCGTTTTCCCATTTGGTCATGTATCTGGCTTTGATAAGCCGTTTTGACTCTTCGTACGTCATACTAGTATCTATTTGTGGTAGTCTTGCACCTTCTTTTGCCAGTCTGTCTGCCTCCTCGTTGCCTTGGATGTTGCAGTGTGATGGGACCCACTGTACCACTACCCTTTTTGGTGCGGACTGCTGGCACAGTTTGCAGAGTGCTGCTCTTAAGTCATTAAGCTGTGTTTTTCTGGCTTTTTAGCGCTGTGACTACGGAGAGAGCATCTGTAAGCAGGACTATATGGCTTTCATTTTCACTGTGTCTCACCATTTCTTCCACTGCCGCCCTCAGTGCCTCTGCCTCCGCTCTGAAATTGCTTGTGTACTTACCAGTAGCGAATGACAGTGTTATTTGTTTTCCATTTGGTAGGTTCAAGAATGCTCCTGCCCCTCCGTTCTGTGTAGTGTTTGTTACAGAACCGTCGGTGTATGCATGGGTCCAGTCCATGCTTGGGTAGCTTTTCGATATGAAGCTTAGGGTAGTATCTCTCCTTTCTTTTTCAGTCTGGCAGTTTTTGTTTCCAATACCTGGTATATTTTCTACCACCTCTGGAAACATATCCTGCCTCCAGGTAGGTTTTCGAACAGTAGTGATGGGTTTTGGTGTTGTTAGTGCGTTTATGGGATCTTCGTGCATCTTTGCTTTGGCTATTTCTGCAAAATTTCTCCGCTTTAGTTTCCCATTTCCCAAATTGTTTATTCTCTGGTGCATTGGATGGTCCGTCAGTCTTCCGAGTTTCTCTGACTGCAGCTGGCTCTGCAGTCTCTTCTATCGGTCATGGGTTGCAGTTTTGTAAACATTTCAAGTTCTACAATTGGCGTTGACTTCATGCCTCCTGTTATAATTCTCATGGCTTGGTTTTGAAGTTTGCTAACTTTATCGAAGTTCGCCTTTGCTGCTGTTGTCCATGCCGCAATGCCATACTCGAGAACTGGTCTCACTCTTCCAGTGTACAGTTTCTTTAGTATACATTCGTCTGCTCCCCAGCTCGTGCCAGCAAGTTTCCTCATGATTGCCATTCTTTCTCTGGCTTTCATTCGGTTTCTCTCAATCTGACTTTTCCATGTCATGCGCCGATCAAATGTGACTCCCAGATAGGTTGGGTTGTCGTTTGGCTGCAGGAATTTGCCATTTAGACTTAATTTGGTATTTTGGGGCTTTAATGAAAGCGAGACTATTGTGCATGTGGTTTTCTCCTCGTTTATTTTAACCAGCCATGAGTTCGCCCACTCTTCCAGCGATGTTAGGGCCGTCTGCATCCGATTTCTTGCTATGGTGAGATTCTTTTCAGAGGTCCACATAGCCAGATCGTCTGCAAACATTGGGCTATGGACTCTCCTTGGTATATTCTCTGTGATGTCGTTTATATATACCAGGAAGAGTGTGGGTGACAGTACTCCCCCTTGGGGTACTCCCTGCTCGAGTGTCACCTTTTTCCTCATCTGCCCTTGTACTTGGACTCTGGCTGTTCTTTGTTTGAGGTAGTGGTTGATCCACTTGAACATTTTCCCACAAACATCACTTCTTCTTAGCTTGACTCTAAGTCCGTCTTTCCAGACTTTGTCAAATGCCTTTTCCAGATCCACCCAAACAGCCACTGTGTGTTTCTGTGCCTGGTAGGCATCTTCTATGTCCTGGGCTATGAGGATGACCTGGTCCTCAGTGGATCTGTGCTGTCTAAAGCCGGCTTGCTGTGGAATTAGTATTCGTTTTTTTTCCAGATGCCACATCAGTCTGGTGTTTATCATACGTTCCATCAGCTTGCCGACACAGCTCAGTAGGCTGATGGGCCTGTATCCATTTGGATCTGTTTTGTCATTTCCTGTTTTTGGTACTGGTACCAGTATTGCGTCTTTCCATGCCTCTTCGCTAATGTCTGTATGCTTATCTGCAGGGACCTCGATGTGGTTTGCTCTGGCATAGTGATCGACAAAAGCGTTTGCGGCTTTCTTACCTATGATCAAGTTCTCGCCCTGCTTGATGGTAATATGTTTATTTGACGGGGTTTCGTCGTTCATGGCTTTGACTATCTTCCATAGTTTGTTCCCGTCTTTGCCCAGGTTTAGGCTTTCCGTTTTATTTTTCCAGCTTTCTCTTGCTGTTTGCTTGAGAGTGTGTTTGTATTTCGCCGTGGCGGCTTTGAGGGCGATGTTTGCCTCCATAGATTGTTCTCGCTCTGCCATGTTCCTAGCATTTGTTACTGCATCTTCCGCTTTCTGCAACTCATCATTCCAGTAGGGCTTATAGTTTTTCCTAGCTCCTCTTGGGATGGTTTCAGTGGCAGCTTGCATTATTGCCTTGCTTAGGCTTTCCACCATGGGCTTCATTTTGTTGTTTCGTGTAATGATGGTTTCACACAGCCCATCTGTCAGGATTGCAAATCTGTCCCAGTCGGCTCGTTTGTAATTCCAACGTGGGAGCGGTTTTGTTTCCTGTGGGCCTACTTCCATGTCAATGGTTAGCCTGATCGGCCTGTGGTCGCTACCTGCCAGTTGGTTTAGCACCTGGCGGTCTATTTTATGGTGTATGTCCTGTGTGGAGAAGGCCAAATCTGGAGTCGAGGTGGTATGCCATGTTCTTGAATAAAAGCTAGGGCTATCCTCCGGCCTATTGATTAGAGAGAGATTTGCATCTATCTCCCAATCTTCCACTTCGTCACCTCTGCTGTCTGTGTCAGAGTATCCCCATCTCTCCGAGTGGCTGTAGAAATCTCCAACTACTATGCAGTTGGAGTCTCTGACCTCCATACTCGAGAGCGATAGGTCTCTATTTGGTGGTCCGTACAGATTGAAAATGCGGAGCTTCGTCTCTTGAGCCATTATGTCAACTCCTACAATTTCTGCTTGTCCGGTGTGGTTGACAGATACCGCGCTACTCGGTATGCAGTTTCTGGTCAGTATCAGGACCCCTCCTTTGTGGCCTTCTCTATCGAGACGGAAGGTCTGGTATCCTCTGATTGAGAATTTGTGATTATTATTGAGGTGCGTTTCCTGGATACATGCCACGTCAATCTTACCTTCATGCAGGTGATGTGTTAGGGAAAGTTTTTTGTTAATGACTCCCTCCGCATTCCACTGTAGTATTTTGAGGGTCTTGAGTTTTTGGTCAATAAAAGTTGCCCCATAGCCATGTGCTATTGACTCCACGACACATTGGTGGGTGACCACCAGTAGTCAAGGGTGGGCCCCTTCGAGGCGTGAGGCCCGGCACTATCGCTGCCTGGCGGGACTCCGCAGGATGAGCGCCATGCGTTTTTCTAATCGGTTGTACTGTCATCATGCTGCGATTTACTGTTTTGTTAGGCTTGCGGCCCCGTGCATCCGATTTCAACAGGCGTTTCTGTAGGGATGCCCTCCTTAGCCTTTGGCTGTCCCCAGCCTATCTGCAAGGCAGCAATTGTTTATGATCAGAGTTGTCTCTCTTATTGAAGTTGTCTTACCAGACTATCGAGTCTTCACTACTCGTGTCTATAGGGTGTGATGATGATATGTCAGATGATATATGATATATGATATGGTCTGGTTTATCCGGAAGAGAGGCAGTCCAGTGTGTCTGTACCCGAGGATCGTCACGTCCTGCCAGAAACGTAGCATTTGCATGTGAGTGGGGTATCTCTTTCTCCCTTTATTTTCTTGGCTTCTATGCAGAGATGGTACGCCTAGCATTCCCTGCCACCTGGGATGTTGACACAGTGGGGCAGGTGTGCAATGTCCGCTGGTCTGCATCTCTTCTGCGTCCAGCATGATAGCTATATGGCTGATAACGTATAGAGGTAGATACCGAAGCAGAAGTGCATTTAACCAGAGGACAAGCCTGGTAATGTCATAGAGATGTAGTTCGCCTAGTGTGCGGACAGATCTCATGGTCATTGGTTGAGTCTCGACAGTTCACAGTGAGGTGGCTGATCTACTGTTTTCGACACCCCGACCAGGAACTAAGTCTTATGTTGGTGGTTTCGCACCCCATCGCCGTATAAGGTGAGTTTCAAGCAGCTGTCCGCCCGCTTTGATCGGCGGACGGCAGAGACCTCTTTCTGGGGGTCTACCGGATAGGGCTGGGGCTCGAGCCCCAGGTCCCGAACATGTGGGAGCCTCCCATTGCAGTGGTGCTGAGATTTTGGGCGGGATTGCGGCTTACGAGGGTTCGGCCGTAATCCCCCACATGGTAGCCTCGCGCCATTGGCTTATCAGCCTGGTACGTGAACCAAAGTGTCTGCGGCTCCTCTCGATATGAGCTGGTTTTCCGTAGCAACGCCCTGTCATTAGTAGGGTAAAACTGACCTGTCTTCAGATGGTCTATTTCCAGCACCCCACTATTTGGCCAGACGAATTTATTGAGGGCTTTTGTTTGTCAATGACCAGGTATTTGAAATCTGCGGTTTCTGCGGGGTTAAACACGATTTCCGTAGCGTTCTTTCATTAGAGTGTTAAAGAGCTGACTTGTCTTCCGTGAGTCTAATACGTTCATTATTAGACCCAACGGTAGTGCTCTCGATTTGTCGGTCGTTCTACAGTATTGGCGTGTTCAGTCAAATTAAGCCGCAGGTTCCACTCCTGGTGGTGCCCTTCCGTCAATTCCTTTAGCGAGACAATCAAGTTACTTAGAGGGTAGCTCCAGATTTTCGAGGGTCTAATTCCAGCACCCGTTCCATATTAGACCCAACGAGAGTGCTCTCGGCATGTCAATCATGTCAGTGTTTGGCCGTATTGAGTCAAATGGTCGTATGTCCGAATCGGAGAGGTTCTGTGTGCCCAAGATGTCGAGAGTAAAGTCGATCATTATCTAAGAGAGGCCTGGATCACTCGCAGTTTGTTCTCTATTGCTTATGTAAAGGACCCTGTTTCAGCGGCATAGCGCATTGCAGTGAGCACCGTGGAGTTGAACAAAGAAACGCATAGGGCAACCTTCCAGGGCTTATCTGGTTGGACAAGAAAGACACCCAGTTCACGTAGTGACGATTTATTAGATCTGGATCTAAATTACTCAGCTACTCGGATATAGGGTAAGCTTCTCGGATGTAGGGTAAGCTTCTCAGATGTAGGGTAAGCTTCTCTGATGTAGGATGGGCTTCTCGGATGTAGGGTAAGCTTCTCTGATGTAGGGTAAGCTTCTCTGGTGCAGGGTAAGCTTCTCGGATGTAGGGTAAGCGTCTCTGATGTAGGGTAAGCGTCTCTGATGTAGGGTAAGCGTCTCTGATGTAGGGTAAGCGTCTCTGATGTAGGGTAAGCTTCTCTGATGTAGGGTAAGCTTCTCTGATGTAGGGTAAGCTTCATGGATGTAGGGTAAGCTTCTCGGATGTATGGTACGCTTCCAAGATAACAGCATTTATCGACGTCTTCTAAGTTTTTTCTCAACGCGGATGAAGTTATCACAATTGGTCAAAAAGTTTCGCAATACTTTTGTCCTGGGATATTCATTTCCAGCCCTGATCTCTCACTCTTTGTTGAGCATCTTTAATATGCGGTTGGCTTCTGTAGCTATCTCTGTGATAGCATTATGTCGTCCACGAATCGAAGATGATTCAGACGTCTGCCTTCAAACATGATTCCAGAGTCATCCCAGTTGCAAAACAGATGGCCGATTCCAAGAACGCAGAGAAGAGTTTCAGCGGACTCATTTTTGTACTGCAACTACAAATGGGCGTTGGAATGGATGAAAGGGTTTTGCTGCGGTTTATATAGCATTTAGCAAGAACTTTGATGTAGATGATCGATGCCGGTACTATCGAGGATGGAATTATAACAAAAATGCATTTCGTGAACAGTTTGTACATTCCTGGCAAAAGAGTAATCCGAAGATTAATTTCAAGTGTTCTATTTGTCGTTCTTCTTGTTGAAGAGTATCGTCTTAGTGTTCCGCCAAGCTGTTGATGTTCTACCCGTATGAAGATATCTGGTAAAACGATGAGCTATAGTTAGACAAAGGGGTGGTCCAGAAGTATGGAGGTCCTATGTAGTGATGTCATACCCACCTTGTGATTTTCGAGGCAGTATATATATATATATATATATATATACACACCTCAATTTGCACCATTATATATAATCTCGTTAATTTGACTGGCAAACCGTCACTGTACACAAAGTATGTTGCCATCGTGTTGGACACTAGGCTGCACAATTATTACACAAGATAACGAAAATACAACCGCATTAGAAAAATAGCGTAGAGTAGAGCGCTCGCCTTCAATGGTAAATGTATCCGGCTTGCTTCCAGTTTTCGGAATGGATATATCAACCCAGCTGTGAATAGGTACCTGGCTTACTGCTAGAAATGGAATGGCGACGAGAAAAGGTACTGGCCCCGCCAGAAGTAAACAAACTTTTGCTTAATACAGTAAAGTTTATAACACTTCATCCCCTGCGGTGTCTACTCTCGTACGATTACCTAACAGAAAGGTACCTTTGTTCTTCGCCTCATATCCATCAACTACTACATAACACAACTATTTATACACGTGTCCACTGGGCTATCTGTCAGCATGTGCCTCGTGCGTCATGTCCGCGAGGAACATAAGATATGTCTACGACATTTTACGGTGTTATGTCGGTGAGACATAAAATTTTGTTTTTTTCGTTATGGTTTGTACAAACATTAACAAATAAAGAAATGTGTAACGGACATAGCTCGTGTATGCTGTACGTTTTGCTTACCTAGTTTGTATATGTGCTTTAGTTTACGTGGAAGAAGCTAGTTTAGTTTTCAACTGTTTGACTTTCCTTACACAGATTGTCATTATATTGTACATCGATCCACCTGTGTTTGCTTATTCGCCATACTTTTAAGGAAGCAATTAACTATAGACAAGCATTCACCCGTGAACACTTCACGATAACCAACACAAAAGATCGTCTGATTTTTCACTTTAAAATCATCAATAAAGTCTAGAGATAAGAAATATAGCCTATACCCCCGATGTTTGATAGGGTAGACAGGTCTAAACTTTGGAAGATACTGACGATTATGGTGTACAAGGCCAGCTTCTTGGTAATGTCAGAGCACTGTATCGTTCCAGTATAAACGTCGTTAGAACAACAGATGGTATCACAAATGCTTTTGAAAGCGCTACCGGCGTGAGACAAGGGCGTGCCCTTTTTCCTAGACTGTTTAACGTCTACGTGGACAAAATCGCATCAGACACTGGTCAAATTGAGGCATCTGAAACAGAAAGGAACTGAATGCACGAATTACTCTGTGCAGATGATCAGTGTCTGCTCTACGACGATAAAAATAAACTGCAAAATCACATGAACGAGCTTGCAATTCCTGTTAAAAATACAATATGGCAATTAACGAGAATAGAACAAACTAAGAGGATCAGTAGAATACCTAAACCACTCAACATAAGTGTAAATGATATTGCACTTCAACAGGCTCATGAGTTCCAGTATTTGGGCAGTATTTTTTTTTAGCAGACGGCAAGATCGGCAGGGAAATTGAGAATATGTGTCAGAAAGTATTTGTGGTGACTTAGCTGTCACCACTGTTTAGGAACCCAAGCATTAGTTTCGAAACAAAGCAACAGCTAATAACAGTATATGTATGCCTAATCTATGCTACCAGTACCAAACATGGCCTTTGTGATCAAGTGAAAGCAGAATTTCGACATGTTTGAGAAAGGTCATCAGCGTTACCATGAAAGACAGAATACCAAATGACGACATTCGTAGTATGGTCGGCACTATGTCTTGTACAGAATACATTTTCAGGGCAGAAAATCAGTTGGTTTGGTCATCTCATGAGAATGTACCCTCATTAACTTCTACTGATGGCTTACAACGCCTACGTACAATGATCTATTTTGGTCATCTATTTTTTGTATCTTATGGATTCAAGAATAGAGAATGCATTCAATGATATAAGCTGTTTTTCCTGAATGTGTGTTTTATCCGACTTCATCTTCATCTCCTAAGCTCTAGTTTCACTGTTTATCTGAAATTATGTCTGATTTGGGTGAATAGCTTAGACGACATGAATCCGGCGCCATCCTACCCAAGAGAAAAGGAGGGGGGGTGGGGGTGGAGGATATTAAGGAGTCTAGAGTGTGAAAGACGCCTGCCACGGCCAGCTGCCACGCATTGTTGTTGTTCAGTATGGTGTAACATTCATTTAGCGAAGATATTATTTTAGGTGATAAACAGTCACAGCGCAGTGCGTGGACTATGTTTGTTTTTCATCCCAAATGAAAGAAATTACTGGGATTCGAATCCATGTCTCCAGGGTAAAAGACCACTTTTAACCCTCATTCACCAGCTTTATCACGTTAAAAGGTAAAAAAGAATGCCAAATGAATTCAGCTTTTCCATACATGCTAGGTGTGTTCAAAAAGTATCCAACCTTACAAAACTTAACAAAAATACAATTACTCATCTGGAGGTTTGAAGTCCTAATGCCCTTCAATGTACTCTGGTGAGGCCTTCACATACTTCTGCCAACGGTCCCGCCATTGATCGAAGCATTTCAGGAAGACTTCTTTTGTAATAGAGTATAGCTGGATCGTCGCATTCCGCATATCCTCTTGTGACGCGGATCTGATACATTTTAGCAGAACTTTTAGCTTGCGGGACAGCCAAAAATCGCAAAGAGCCATGTCGGAAGAATAGCAAACCAGGCGAACCAGTGGAATGTTGTGTTTGGCCAAGAAAGTCAATCAGATGCGAAGAATTGGCAGGTCAGTTGTTATGTTTGAGCGGCCAAGTTCCCGTTGTTCACAGGTCCGGTGGTTTGCGTCTAGCAGCTTCACGAAGGCAACTGGTGACCTCCAGGATATACTCTTCTGTTATGTTTTGACCTTGTGGTGCATACTCGTGATGAACAATCTCGTGGGAGTAAAAGAAAAGGGTCAATTTGCCTTTGTTGCGCAGGTGCCGTGCTATTTTGGGCCTCGAGACAATGAATGTCTTCACTATGACGACTGTAGCCTGGCTTTCTAGTCGTACCCATCAACCCATGACTCATCACAAATGAACACAGTGTTCAGGAAGGCGGTGTCGAGCATGTCATGCCACTTACTTCTGCTCCGTCGTTGTCAGCTACGGCTCGAATTTAGACACTCTCAGAATAGCCAAAACATCGCTCAAAATTGTGCAGAACCATTGCTTATTCCCACCTCATTAAGTGGGGATGGCGACATCATCAAACGGTTTCTTATTTTATGGTGAACTTGTGTTGTATTTGGATTAGAATGAGGAAGAAACTGCTCTGTCATCTGCCTCAATCTCTCGGTCCAAGTTACCTTGGGAGCAGCGATAAGACAATCAGCTGAGACGACTGGGATGTAACTCTGGATGCAGTCACTCTGGTCGTACCTCTCTTGAGACCAAAGGTTGCTTGAAACTTGCGGGATTCGATCCCCTACCGCTGTCGCTTAGTGAATTTAGGGGCATGCGACTTACCTCTCGAGTAGAGCGACTCGTCAGTGAACGTGTGCGCGGATGAGCACATGCCATATGTGTATTTTCTGTGTGTGTACGTACTGTTTGTGTATATATGTGAATGTATTGTGTGCAATGTATCTAAATGTTTTTGTTTGAAGCTACTCGTGCTGAATTCAGCGAACTCATGACCACGTGACCACGTTTCTTTGGTAGCTTGTTAAAAAGTGGCTCTTCTTCATTTCAGAGGCGTACTTGAGAAAGGGGACCAGTACTCACGTTGCTGTAGTACAATGCAATGCTCTTCAGTAAGCTGACCACTATGGGGATTACATTGCCAGTCCCTACATCGTTGTCACAATACTGAAATACATCTTGTTTACAGAATCACGAACGAGTACGGAAAGGTGAAGTTTGGATTAACCTGTCCCTGATTACCTACCCTTCGCGCTCGATGTATCCAAACAGGTGTTTATGGTGTGCGCGTTGTGTGTAACGTACGCGCGCACACACACACACACACACACACACACACACACACATACACATACACACTCTCTCTTTACACGCATATATGCACACTCCGCCAGGTAAGTTTATCGCATATTAGTATAATATTCAACCAAAATTATTATAGTCCAACATAAGTAGTATAATGTTCAATGTTATACAAGTCAAACATACGTAGTATAATATTCAACATTATTATAGTCCAACATAATTAGTATAACATTCAATAGTATTATAGCCCACCATATACATTATGTACACATTTAAGTAGGTACACATAAAACAAAATAAATTAACTCCGTCAAAAAAGATGTGGTTCTTTACCTAGAGTTCAGCAACGTTTCAAGCATAACAAAAAACAGGAATGAGGGTAGAGTTAGCAGAATGACAGAAAACTTGCCGCTCGTGGTAAAGGTACGGGATTGAATCTTTTATCAACACTCCAGTCAGCCTTACCAGCTGTAAATGTGAACCTGGATGACTTTGAGGAAAGGAAAAACATTAAGGAATGGAACTGGCAATAAAATTGTTAGACCTAGTACTATGAAATCTCTAACAGTCTCACTCCGGGCAATCGTGCCTGTTGTGGCGCTACGTTCGCCTTCATAGCACGAGCGAACAACTTCAACCAGAATGAGAGGGTCATAAATATGTTTATGTGGCATAGATGGCTCCACTAGGACCAATGCTGACTTTTGACTGAAATTTAACGGGCCTTTGACTGAAATTTAACAGGCCTTTGACTGAAATTTAACGGGCCTTTGACTGAAATTTAACGGGCCTTTGACTGGCTTTTGACCGGCCTTTGACTGACCTTTGACTGACCGTTGACTGACCTTTGACGTTAACAGAAACATGATTGCGTTGTCTTAACAAGCTCAAGAGAAAGTGCAGAAGATGTCTACACATTTGAGGTTTTGCCTCTGCTGCTTTAAAAAGTACATACCTGTACGTTGTTTCGCTGTCTGCTTCAAATTTCCAATCAATACATTTCAGGTGTCTCCTTTATATTTCTTATATCTTCCTTCATTCCTATTTGACAAATTTATTTTTCTCTATATATTTATGCTTCGGACTTTTTTTGCAGATAGCGTTATTTCCCTAAACATACAATCCTAGTCTCCAATTATTTGTTTGTATTGTCAAAACACCGCATGGGGAATAAACCCAGGCTAACCGGGCCGAATGGACCCTAATACCTAGACCTGCAGTTAATTCGGTCACCCAAAAAAATGTATTACTTTTCGAGATAACCTATTCACTAAGATGCCCACGCACTTAAAGGTAATTGCTTTTATATATTCAACACCGAGTTTAACCAAAAATAACACAGCGAACTGGTTCGCAAAAATAACGTATTGTTCTTCAACAATAAATTAAGGCTAACGTAATAACGTTTAGATTAATTCAGTTATCAAATAAACTGACAAAGGTTCTAGTCAACACCAGAGTAAATGATAACTTACAAATTCCAACCACCACCAAATGTTATGACTACGTTTCAAGTTGATACCAAGTTAAATATTAACATACCGATTAATTAGGTCTCCATATATAATAACAGTTTTAGTTAACACCGGGTGTAATAATAAGTTATAGATTAATTCGCTCACCAAATATAGAGACTGCAGAAACATGTATGGAGATCCAAAGGAAGAGAAAGAACCTGAACCAACATTGGAAGAAGTACGCTCTGCAATTAAAAGCCTGAAAAAGGGAAAGTCCCCAGGATGCGATTATATCCCAGCAGAGCTAATACAACCGGGTGGGGAGGCATGTGCTCGAGTCTATCGCAAGCTGTGTAAACAGATATGGCACAGTGCAGAAGCATGGAAGAAATCAATTTATATTCCCCTACCCAAAAAAGGCAACCTGAAGCTGTGCACGAACTACCGAACTATCGCGCTGATCAGCCACGCTAGCAAGATACTCTTGCGAATCCTGTTAAGAAGGATAGAGAAAAGGTTTGAATCTGAAATGTACGTAGTCCAGGCAGGTTTTAGGAAAGACAGAGGGACCCGAGACCATATATTCAATTTAAGGAATATCTATGAAAAATGTAGAGAGTTTAATATAGACCTGTACACATGTTTCATTGATTACACTAAGGCCTTCGACACTGTAAAACATCAAAGTCTGTGGAGAATCATTAAGGAAATGGGTTTCCTTTGCACATAGTCCATCTCATTGAAACAGTATACCAAGATCAACAAGCCGCTGTCCGAATATCTGGGCAAACATCGGATTGGTTTGCAATACAAAAGGGAGTCCGACAGGGATGTATCCTCTCACCTTATCTGTACACCATATATGCGGAATGTATAATGAGAAATGTTCTAGAAGATGTGAACATTGAAAGTTTCGACCCATTTACGATTGGGAGGTACGAGATTCCAGAGTTACGATACGCAGATGACACAGTGATACTATTAAGAAGTGCAGAAGGGCTAGAGCAGCTACTTTCAGCCGTTAATGGACATAGTAAAGATCAAAACATGTTCATAAACATAAATAAAACAAAGATATGACCACCGACAAAACACATTGTCAACATAAATTTACAGTGGGTGGTGAGGAAATAGATCAG